>JAOBYE010712747.1:689-11030 GCA_025403585.1 Parazoanthus swiftii
AAACTTACTCTCCCACAGCAAAACTTACTCTCTCACAACAAAACTTACTCTCCCACAGCAAAACTTACTCTCTCACAACAAAACTTACTCTCCCACAGCAAAACTTACTCTCTCACAGCAAAACTTACTCTCTCACAACAAAACTTACTCTCTCACAACAAAACTTACTCTTTCACAGCAAAACTTACTCTATCACAACATTACTTACTCTCTCACAATGAAACTTACTCTCTCATGGCAAAACTTACTCTCTCATAACAAAATTTACTCTCTCATGGCAAAACTTACTCTCCCAAAGAGAGAGAGTAAGTTTTATTGTGAGAGAGTAAGTTTTGTTGTGAGAGAGTAAGTTTTGCTGTGAGAGAGTAAGTTTTGCGATGAGAGAGTAAGTTTTGTTGTGAGAGTCAGAGAGTAAGTTTTATTGTGAGAGAGTAAGTTTTGCTGTGAGAGAGTAAGTTGACTCTATTCAGGTGAATTGGACATTTATGGTGAGAGAGTAAGACCTTCAATTCATTGTAAACACGTGTAAATAAGCTTTTGGACTAAAAAACCGATGTCAAGCAAGGATGGGATTTATACATGTAGAATGCAACAACTAACTACTAAAGGTTAGCAATGGAAAAATAACCAGCATTGGCTCACACACAGTTGTGCTGTGCAGCAAATTAAAGCAGTGCCAGCACACATGACATTATTAACATACAAAACTATATTGTTTACAAACCATCTACATGCATTCACAGTTGTTGATCTGAAAACGCATCAGTGTTCTTGATAATTCTAATCTTGTGTTCAATTTATTTTCATACAATGTGCTTTAACATAGATATACATTTTGAAAGCTCTTCAAAACATGAATTCAAATTAACAACTGTGAGTAATTATGTTGCAACAGGTTTATGATTTCCAACTCAATTATGCATATTCCTTGATAGTCGTCACAAATAAAGAAGACAGAGTTTTAGTAAAATTACACTTCAAATTGTGAGTGGAGAAAAGTCTTTCTTATTTCATGTACCACCCTATGTTTCCTTCTCATGAATGAGCCTTCGTCTGTAGTTACAATTCACAAATTCATTTAGTTTCTTTTTATCACTATATAACTGTATTATCATTATTGAGTAAAATAAGAAAACTTACCTAGCAAAACAAAACCCTTTTGCAAGTATAGCTTTGACAAACGTTCTTACGCGTTGACTGAATGTTCGAACACTTTGACCGAACGGAAAAGCGTTAGGTATGTTTTCGCGTGCTGGGTCACATAGTTATACTGAAAATCAGCTGATTTGTACTAATAAACAATTTCGTGCGAGAGTAGAAAATTACTGCAAAATGCTAAATTTATCAAACAGAAAATAAGAATTCCACAAGCACCACGAAAATCGCAGCGATCGGAATGTCCTTGCCGGGCGATTTGGGTGAAGGTTTGGTATCAACTCACACTCACAGTCTGTCGTCACTTGTGTCGAACGGCAAGACAACCCAGGAAACCAAGCAGCATAGATTCTGATCAATCTCGCGTGTTGGATAGTCAACAAGAAAACCGTTGTTTAAAAGACAAACTTCACTTTAACTCCTGAAGCTGGTTTTCAAAGATCAGTCGCCGAACTTAGTGGAGTTTAAAGACGGTGTTGGGAAAGCCGATCAACTGTCGTTTCAATGAACTGCGCAAAGATTTTGTATACAAATAACAAGTTGACCGTCATATGTTTACACTACATTTTAACCAATAACGATAACTAAAACAAAGAATGAAGTCTACTTCATACAGAAGCCCACCTTTAGTCCTTTGACTGCAGTATCGATCTGACTGATCTCCCTTAGTTTTGGTGCGTCTTAGCACACGCAGCCGCCATTTTGTTTTAGCTTTTCGCCAGGCACGCTCTGCGTACCTCGTTCCAGGCCCTTTTTATGCGTGAGCTTCACAAAGAAAAGGGGGGAGGGGGTGGGGGACCTAACACTTAAACAAAAAATTCGGGAGCAATGAATGCTCAGGATTTTGCTGGTTCCAAGTTGCCATATAATTCACATCAAGTGGATATGGATAGTTTATTTCATTTTTTTAACATCTCGAATGCTTTTTATCAAGTAACATTTACAGAATGAACCTCTTATTTATTTGTGCCATTTCGTCTCTCCAGGAGGGTCAATAAATTTCTAAACTGATTTCGGCGCACTCTGATACCTTGAAAACAGCAATTAAAAATATAAAAATGCGATCAGTCAAGTCTCAAGGGGTCACAATTTGCAAAAACGTTCGCTCTTGCGTCTGGCTTTTATCGTTTAGGATTTCTTTATAAACCGATAAAATTTGTTGAAAACATACACTAAGTTTAATGCTAGCCAGCACAAATTATATTTGTCCATTTGTTTTCCTTTCGTCCGAATATGCAGCAATCTTGAAATTATCGCGACGTTGACTTAGTATTTGATTGTCGTCGTAGATGTACAGTAACGAACAAATTTGCCTTCTGAATAACGCCTTAATAATACTGTCAACATATATAGTTACCTTTATATGTTGGGTACCATAAAACGTTTCGGTTTTCTGAATTTTCTCTTGGATTTTTACTTTGCAACAAACATCAGGAAACATAAATCAGCTGTATCCGTCCGCATGGCTAGCCTCTTTTTACTACAGTTAGCTTGTACAACATATTCTGAGGATATTTTTACCTCCTGTATTACAATTACATTACAACTATTCATACTAGTAAAAAGTTATTTTGTTGCGTTGTATGTATCATGTTGTATTGCTTGTCCAAGCTATCGAAATACCTGAAATGTTTACGTCTGAACTCTGAAGTTGAGCAAGGCAGTTCACTTGATGTAAGATTTAAGGGACAGCATAACAAAATAAGACCATAGACCAACAATGTGAATGAAAACAACTATCCAGTGAGTGGGGCTCTCTCCAGCCTTACAGTAGATATTATCAAGCAAGTCTGTACTCGATGAGGACACATGAAAACACTTTCAAATACACCACGACACACCACGTCCCATAGGCAAGGAGAATTATTACCGACATACTTTATTTTGGACCGCGCTCCTTCTGTGGTTTCATATTTATACACTGATCTTATCTTTAAGTATATACACCTGCACCGAGGACTACTGTCTTTGTGCTTTATTGTATTCAGTAATCAGTCAACTGGCGTTGGGACTCCACCTTGTTGTCAGATATTCAAACCAAAATGAATGTCATTTTCTTATTTATTAATAGTAACATTCAAGATCGGTGTCGGTATAACTAATTACAAAAGTGATTTGCAATAGATCAATTTCGATATAGTAAAATTCAGCATGAAACAAAAGACATCAACACGAGGCTCTGGGGGGTAAAATGTGGAGTACGTATTCCCCAGAGCCTCGTGTTGATGTCTTTTGTTTCAGGCTGAGCTTTAATATATCAAACTTGGTCTATTCTGTAGGATGTTAATTCTCCTTCCTTAATTTTAAACTTACTTAAAATCCAAAAAAATCCTTAAAATTTCCTTCAAAATGAACATCTTTCCCCATCCCATTATCTCAAACATTCTCAAAGTATTGGTGAATATCAACTACGGTACTGTGTCGCTGTGATACAAAATTGTGACTCCATAAATTAAAATCGAGATATTGGCAAAATATGACGTAAATATCCAGAAACTCAAGTTCAAGGGATAAGCGCCCATTTAAAGGAAGGGAAAAATCAGTCTGTCTCATTCAGTCTGCTTTTTTGAAGGTCAAAAATGCAGACATATTGATATCTGCGTAATCAATCTTCAGAGATTTGTAGATTTTCAGAAATATCAATTTTTCTGCATTCAGTTTTCAGACATGTTCCTCAGAAAGCTTCACGTACAGTTAACGAGTTATCAAACACCAAAGTTTGAGAGCTAGTCCAATTTATATCAAAAAACGAAAACAAAAAATAAAACCCAAAATCTAATGGGTGCATATAGAATTCACTGAGATGGAAAAATGTTGTATAAGTTAGCGTGTCCGGCATGTAACCAAATTATATTATGTTCCAACCCTGGATCGATCTGTGTCGTGTCCTTTACCCTATGTGACTGGCGGTCTTACATCTAAAGGCCCCGTCACACACTATGATTTTGTCCTACGGTGACCTATGATACGCTACGAAATGATAGCATGCATGGGATACCTCAGAACAAAAGCCGTCACACGCTAAGTTTCTTTCGTACAACTTTCCACGATCAAAATACCATACCAATAATCTCAATACACCATTAGACAAACCTACAATGGATTAGTATCCCGTCCAGGGCTTGCCTTACACTCTCATTCGCTTAACACTACAGAAACTAAAGATAAGTGCCGTCCTTATGAGCTACTTGTCTCGTGAAAGGATTTGGCAATTTGTATACCATAATTTTTCTATTAGACTCCCCTCTCTAATAGCCCCCCCTTGTGAAGCCAGAAATTTATTGAGTCCCCCTCTCTATTAAGCCCCTCTTTCTAATAAGCCCCCTCTTTCTGAAGCCAGAAATTTATTAAGCCCCCCTCTCTATTTTTAAAAGCTACCCCCCTCAACTAGAAACAACTGAAAATATACTTAACATGTCTTATTGCAGATAGTTTAGTTGATCTTATGCTTGGTCTTTTTCAAGACAGTTTTGTTTAGTATTGCGAGACACTGACAGCTATTCTAAAAACTGAAACATGTCGTTCTTCCTATGTGTGCGGAAGATGGACAAATGAAAGAAATTGAGTGTCACACTAATTGTATTCTTTCTTTGCCTTTTGTGTGCGGAAGATGGACAAATAAAAGAAATTGAGTGTCAGGCTAATTTATTCTGTTGAATTGATTAGCCCCACCCATCCTCCTGTCTATTAAACTCCCCTTTCTAATAAGCCCTTAAGAGCTTAACAGGGAAAATACGTTAATTGACCAATAGTCTTTGTTGGCAGCTAACCTGAGATGGATTCGTCTACCGTCCAGGGTGAGTTGCAAACTCTCGCCCGGATTACACTATGGAAAACGGAGGTAAGCGTCGGCCTTATGAGCCCGACTTGGCTCGGGAAATGGTTTAGATTTTCCATGTGATTTCCTAAACTCATAAAACTCCCAGGTGTCGGTTTCTATTTGCTGGTGGTCTCAGATTCGCGAGATATTGATCTATTAAAATATTCTCCGATGCCGTGACTCTTTCTTTCCAGTGCTTTCACAACTCTATCTTTCCAGAACTTCCTCTCCATCTCACTGTTATAATCGATAAATGTTCGATTCCTGATCTGCTTCGGGAAATCCTCTTTGCTCACGGAGTCAATCCTCAGCACAATGAGCGAGGAAAGCTTGTTGATGTTCAGGGCCTCGCGAAGTTCTTTCCTGCAGTTCATACTCGCGAGATAATCTGAAGACATCACGATTAGCACTCTATGGCTCTTGTATATACAGTCCATCAGGTTTTCCATCCACGGCACTCCAGGCTCGAAATCGATATAATCAATTTTATAGAAGATACTGTAACCGTCCAACAATGGTAGAAGCTCCTTCAAAACGAACTCCTGGTTTTTTCTGCTGTATGTTATGAAGACGTCAACTTCGGGGTCAATTTCAGGATACCCCAGACCTGCGCACAAAGATGAATCTGGTTAGTTAGAAACATCAACTACCCCCGCAAAATATTCGAGAATTTTTCTCTCCTTGCTAAACTTTATGTCAATGATTAAGTTCTGGTCTTGATAAAGTTGTTAGTGCATTGAGTGTTGTCTTTGTTGAATCCGCACAGGCTTTGAAACACATTCTAGTTACAAACCAATAAATCAAAGACTTTTAAACCAATCACGCGCGGTAATTCTGAGCCGCATACAACACTATATTGCGGCTCTCTCTTCGAGCAAAGTGTTAACTAAATCGCGACACTACACGGTATTCATGACATGCGCAAAGGCAATTGAAGTATTCTGTTTTCAAAGTCTTTAATGGGACTAGGTTAGTTATTACTATAGTACTTGAAAAACAACACTGAAACATGCTGTTTTGTGATATATTACCATCACCGACAAAAATACTGCCTTGTGATTGGTTGCTTGACTGTGCATTTTCCTTGATACAATAACGCGATAAAGTTTAAAAATCGCATGTGCAATGAAAACTTAAATTGGCAATGTTATCCGGAAATTTCCTTAATTTGAAAAACTCGGAAATGACCGAAAGTGTTTTTTGGAAAGGTATGGACATTTTTTAAAGACTTCAGAAACCTACAGGAAATGTTCAGAAAAAGTTCGGAAGTGTTTAAAATTGTTTAAACACGATTTTCTTACCTTCTCGTCAAATATTTGTCTGACGAGAAGGTCTGCCTGTCAGTCTGTTTGTCTGTATGTCTCCCTGTCTGTATGTCTCTGTCTGTCTGTCTGTCAGTCTATCTGTCTGCCTGTCTTTCTTATGTATACCACTTTGACTATGCGCTTATATACACCTTCTGGTATCGAGTTTGTCGGTTTTTTCCCAGCTCGTGAAAACCATCTTCTAAGAAATTCTTACCTTGCTCATGTGACCTTTTATACCATAAAAGGATAACGACAACGCCCACCAAAACAACTCCTCCTATTGTTCCCCCAGCGACAGCAGAATAGAGGCTGACTGCAGAACGAAGGCAGATTTAGGGTTTAGTTGACAGATACGACATTGAAGACTGACCAAAAACTGAAGCCTAGTGCACCTTTTGAGATATGGTACAGAGAGACACAAAACACAGTGTTAAAAAAACACGTGCGGTCCAGAGGAAGAAATAAGACAGAAAAAGATGACTGCTACAGAAACGTATGCAAAAATAGAAGAGGAAGGAGAGAGAAAGAAACAGACAGACAGACAGACAGACAGACAGACAGGTAGACAGACCGACAGATACACAGGCAGACAGAGATGGAGACAACCAGAGGGAAGGAAAGAGGGACACACAGACAGACAAAGAGACAGCGACAGACACAGAGATGGAGACAGGGCAGAGAAAAAGATAGACACAAACACAGAGAAAGTGACAAAAAGACAGAGGCACAGAGGCAGACAGAAAGACAGAGAGCCAATCAGAAGGAAAGACAGATAGACGGACAGACAGACAGATAGATAGATGGACGGACGGACGGACGGACAGAGAACGAGACAGACAGATACTCATACCTAAACAGACAGAGAAACAGCGTGTTAGTTCTTGCTTACAAAGACGACTTTGCAAGGATAACGTACACCGTCAGTTGGAGATTTATCTAAGCCTTCCAGTGATATAAATGTTTATGGATAACCGGCGCATATTAACAGAGAGGCAAACTGATTATTGAAAACGCCGCTCAAGGTGTACCGTAACCTTAGCAGCAGAGACAGAAACCGAACCCGAGACAGAAACCGAGGCAGGAGCAGGAACATAGAAGCAGACTTTAATGGTCCACAGATATTGTCAAAGTCATTCACCGTTATACAATTAAACTCCTTATTTCCAAATTTCACGATTTCAAAAACACTAAGGCCCGGGTTAAACGTCGATCTGAGCATGCGTCGAACTAAATTCAATAATAAAGCGCATGATAAGTTCGACGTTTATCCCAACTAAAACCGTTTGGTTTAATTTCGATCGACGCAGTCGTTCTAATCGACTGGAGAGGTCGATTAAAACTGCATAAGATCGACACTGGGTCAAACGTCGAACTTATCATGCGTCGAACTAAATTCATAAACTATAATAAAGCATGATAATGTATGTTTGAGCCTCAATTTGTTGTAACAAGAATAAGAATGTAATAAGAATTTTTGATATTGTATTTATCAAAATTGTAAAATAGCGCTGTTGATCATATCCATATGAAAATAGCGCTTTATAAGTATTCAATTATTATTATTAATATTATTATTGTTTGAGATTTTTTGCCTTTGAGCAAAAAATTAACTAATTGAATTAGAAATACGGTCGACCAAATTAAGAAATTAAAGTCGACTTTTGCCTCAAACGTCGAACTTAATTAATTTCGGTCGACCCGAAGTGTAGTTTAGTTCGACGCATGCTAAGATCGACGTTTAACCCGGGCCTAATTTTAACAAAAACACTGCAAAAACTTTTCAACGTATCTCAGTTTTGTTGTTCAGTAAGTTCGTCTGATCACCAAAATCACATTGCATTACGTTTGACCTAGAAGTAGCACGTTTTATAACTTTTTTCAAACGTCAAAAACGGATTTTTTACAACCATAATACTCCTCTTATCTTGATCTCACAATGCAAAGGTTATACGGATTTTTTTAAAGTCGTAAAACTAAATCGATCGCAGTTCTTACTCCTGAAAGTAATCTAAGTTTATCGAAATTTTCAAGACAGATAAATGGCACAGTATCTTTGTCTGCAAACAGGAGTTTGACAAACATAAAAAAATCTGTGAGGAAATAGTGGAATAGGTAAGTTTTAGGTCATACTAAGGCTGTTTACAGGTACAAGTAATTATTTTGAACTCCGGCTTCAAGGGTTTGTTCAAAAGTAAGGGAGACAATCTCGTTGGAACAAAATCGGACAGAGATACGCAAGGGATAGAGAGAACAGTTTCAATACCTTTGGACGATGGTTTGTTTGTAGAAAGTTCGGTTGGAGCAACTGAAAAAATAATAAAACAATTTAAGACATTTGATCAGTCTTACATTAATCATGAAAACGGTGAGATTTACAGTTTCTGAATTTTTCGTCGTTTTTCTTTAAACTAATTGTACTTCAGGTAATGTAGCAATCGCAGTTGCTTGGAAAATCTCTAACTACTGAGAGCGTCAACCTTAGGTTATCTTTCCCCTTTCGATACAACAACAAAACAACCTCCATGTCCAAACAAACAAACACACACTAGTACTGGGAGAGAAACATACAATCGCACATACCAAGGTACATTAAGATGCACCACTCCCCCCCCCCTCTCCCTTACCCCCAACCCCTCAGACGGAATTCCTAAACACGGTGCTTAAGTGGTAGGATACTTTTCAGTTCTTAATGCCATTTGGCCCGGGAAAAGGGGGCGTCATGTCTCCGCCTGATTTCAACTATCGAGAACTTTCTTGGTATCACGGAAACAACCTCGACATCTGGTGAGTTTTCCTAGACTTTAATGAAGAGTAAAATTCTGGAAACGCTTTGCGCAAAGGGTATCACTTGTTGTAATGGCAACACCACTTTTTTGATGCCTTGTTTAGTCTAACATTGACTTTTCTACTTTTCCATATAACAGTGAATAGAATAGAACAGAAGGAGAATAGGGTAGAGTAGAGCAAAGTAGAGTACAGTACAGTACAGTAGAGCAGTGTAGAGTACATGTAGGGTAAAATAGAATAGAATAGAGTTGAGTAGAACACAATACAATACAACACAACACAATACAATGCAAAGCGATACAATACAATACAATACAATACAATAAATACAATAAATACAATGGAATGGAATGGAATAAAATAAAATAGGATAGGATAGGATAGGAAAGGATTGGATAGGATAGGATAGGGTAGGGTAGAATAGAATAGAATAAAATAAAATACATTACAATTTAACAGAAAAGAACATAACATAATAGAATAAAATAGATTATAACAGAATAAAATAGAATAGAACATATTAGAATAGAACAGAATAGAACATATTAGAATAAAATAGAATAGAATAGAATAGAACAGAATAGAATAGAGTAGAATAGAACATATTAGAAGAGAAGAGAAGAGAAGAGAAGAGAAGAGAAGAGAAGAGAAGAGAAGAGAAGAGAAGAGAGGTATTATCGGTAAACAAACCTGGTTCAAACCAGGCAAGTGTGCGATGGTCAGCTATTACGGCAGGAAAAAGGTACGCGCACGATCGAGGGACATGGAAAATGCCCTTACAAACAAAGAAAACTTCTTACCTGGCAATGGGAAAAATATAAAAGGATACCCCTCAATGTCACTTTCTGGTAACAATACAACCTTTGTTTAAACAAAGTAAGTAAAACTAGGTCAGAACAGTACGACACGATAAAAGGCTTTTTATGGGGGGAGGGTGGTGGTGGATGTAACTTGAATACATTTCTACAGCGATACGGTGCCGATGTTCAGTTCTTCCTTGAAATAAAAAAAACGAAAATTGTAACTTAACAATGGACGGAAATGTAATTGTGTGACCGTGTGAGTCTGTGTCTGTGTGTTCTTGTGTTAACCTGCGATGAGGTTTCTCAGAAGTGCGAAGGAAAACTGAACGTGCTTTATTTTAATTCCCCTTTTCCTTCTTTTCCTTTCTGTCTTGATTTTTCTGTTTTCGCGCGTCCAAGAAGGCCTGAGTGGAGGTTATGTGTATATGCTTGGGTATGCATGCTTGCGTATGTGTGTGTGTGTGTGTGT
>JAOBYE010712758.1:0-11028 GCA_025403585.1 Parazoanthus swiftii
CTTTTTCAACCATCCAATACTCTTGACGCAACAGTTCCTGTTGATGGTAGAGCACTGACCTCGAGCACGAACAAAGCCGTCTCCACTGCTGACACAGTAAAGGTGATCTCTCTCGAGTTGTTCTATTTCTGTTACCTGACAAAGGAAAAAATCACTGTTGTTTGATATGTAGCTAAGTGCGGTGTGTGTCTACCTATCAGCGAAGCTTGCACTGAAACCTCCTAACTTAACAGAACCTGTCCAACCTCATAAATGAATCAGGTTCTTGTTTGGGGAAATCTGTTCCAAAAAGCACTTAACCCTGTCTTACTCCAGTACCAGCTTGCAAAGTACGTGCTCCTAATTTGTGTGCCACTTTTGACAAGCTGGAGGCCCGGCCACGTTACTAAAGTAACTGATTAATTAAGTATCTACAGCTAAATTGATCCACAATACCTCTTCCCCTTCCAGCGTAAACAGTCTCCTGGCTGCGCTACTCATGTCCAGCCGCACCGTGCTGTTGTCAAGAATCTGCAGAATAACAAGAGCCAGAACATTGACAGCTTAAACAGAAGTAGAGTCTTCTTTCTTTGTTTCCTGTCGTGCATACATTTTAAGAAAGCTTGGTTATAACTGCTTGTGAGCATTGCAGGCAAATGCGATAAACCTTAAGTGATATATCCTGAATTTTTATACATTATCGACACAGTCTGAAGGCACAGTGCGTTGTCAAATGTTATAAAGGTAGATTACTCAATGGTTGATAGTAAGTGAGGCTAAATGATGTTTAGTGGAGATATTCGCTTCTCCATCCTTTAAAGCACAGGATTTCAAATTTTGCGTCCGAATCTTTCTTTTCATTACTGAAAACCCTGGTTCAAACTGTGACAGTGAATGAGCCACAGTAAGCAAATGGAAGCAGATAGTAACATCATTGACTTTATATATACATATATGATTAGCGATGGTGAATGAATAACTTGTGATGGGGAACGGGAAATTGCCAATTACTCACCTCGCGAACACTTGCACCAAACACATCAAGCGCTCTATCGCGCGTCTCACCATTCACAAACACCTTAATTCGAATCTGAAACGAAGCATCTCTGTTTAATCTTTGTAAACACTTGTTTCTTCATAAGGCAAAAGTATCAAATGCAGCAAGCTTATCTGCCCCGGCAGAACGTCAGAAGTTTACAACACAGTACTTTAGGGTACACAAGTGAGATGAACTGTTATCAGTAAAAAGGGTTGCAGTTACGATCATGGTTAGCATTAAGTTAAGGGCTTCAAAACTAGGGTCAAGTTTAGGATTGGGTTTCGGATCCACAGTTTAATATGACTCTTGACCTGTGAGGATGAGGAACAAACACTACAGGTCAGGTTTCGCATTAGGTTAAGGGCTATTTAAAATTTTACAATTATTGCTGCTGCTATGTCACATACACCTGACCCTACCGTTTTGGGTGTGGAGTAGAGACGACTTGTCACATTACTGGCTTTAGAACCCTTTCTCAGAACTGTCGCTTCCTCTTGCTTCTGACGGCACTTAACGTCGGAAAGGTAATTCTAGAAAAACAATACTGTTAGTTCAGACTCTACTAGATACTCAAGTTTCAATTGTGTTTTGCGTATTCTTTTATTAAGTTAAATTTATGTTAAATACAGTAGCGATAATATAGTAGAGTTTTATTCTTTTATTTCAAAGACGTATGACAAAGTAACGGAAAAATAATGGAAAAATGGATTAAAAAGGATTGAAATACTAAATGTTCCTGGTCAAAACCTTTCACGCTCTCAGTATTCTGGTACTGAGCAGGAACCTGTACGTTAATTCTACAGCTTAGAGCACAGTTAGAGAGGGAACGATCAGAAGGGTTCTTTTGCTGTAGTAGCGTTTGGGGTGTGTCTAAACTGAAAGGGGCCTGAATCAGAAGCGAGTGCACTTGGGTACTTGTTTGTGTAATTGTTCAGTAACTGTGGCCAATTTCCATGCACATGCTCCTGTGTGTGTGTGTGTGTGTGTGTGTGTATGTCGGTGTGAGAACCTGTGTTCCTATATAGCTTGGACAGTCGTTCAGGGTAGATTTCTCATAAGAGGTGATGTGTGGTCGTGTTTTGGAATCTTACAGGTAAGGGAAGTAAAAATAAGTTTCGAGCAAGCTGTATGCATATAATTCATTTGCATTTAAAAAGCGCAGAATTGTTGCAGCCAATATCGGAATTAACTAGAGTGTAAGGCAAGAAATTTTAAACCATCATGGTAAGATACTATCGAGGGTATCGTGCAGGTAACAATGTCTTGTAACAAAATATCGAACTTAAATTGTGAAAGTAGCACAATAGAAGCCCTTTGGTTGAATTGTTGTATCGTGTCTTGTTTGTTTTGTTGTCTTGCACTTGTGTTGTTGCATTACGACGAAACTGCATTGCATTGCATTGCATTGTACTGTGTTGTGTTGTGTTAAGTTTGTTACGATTACACTTCGCTGCACTGCATTGGAATGTGTAGTGTTATGTTATGTTATGCTGCATTACATTACATTGCATTACGTTACGTTACGTTACGTTACATTGCATTAAATTGCATTGTTTCACTATGTCGTGTCGCGTCGTGGCGACAAGATCCAAATCCCAGCTTGCATTCTCCAAAACAGAAGCACCTTAGCTTACAATATGCAACCCAAGTTTACATTACTAATAACCATGGTAATATGGTAACATATACTCGATATACAAATAATATAATCGAGTATTACCTTTAACTCACTGATCGTTTCCTCTTTCTTCTCTTCGGCCCTTGTAGGCTCAGTCCAGGCAGGCGTCATCACGCGAACACCGCGGGGAGACTGGGGTGGGCTGGCATTACCAGTGACCCGTCGACCTGCCGTAAAACGTATAAGGAATTAGGCCCAACCACAAAGCTGTGCAACGCTTTTTAATCACTTGTACATGTATGACTTGGTACTTGGTTTAAGAGCGCAAGTCACTCAATTTTAACTACGTCGAGTAATCTGAAAATCTAAAGATCTAAGTCAACTATTATATGTTTTGTTATCATAACTGTGTGACTCAATGCCTCATTTTAAATAAAAGCTAAGACTTGTAAATGTATGAAATAAACAATATGTTTTGTTGTTCTAATAATTTCCAAATATTTCTCCTCATACCGACCCTGCATCTGACGCAGCACATGTTTTTCTTGTTCCAGGTAGGTCTGAAGCCATATTCGCTCCCCTCTGTGCTTCAACGACAACAAGAATTGTGTGTCGGCCTCTGGAGAGGAAAGGAAAGTTCACCTGTGATTCACAGCAGTTCTGTGTGCTTTTACATGAAATGTTTTCTGTGAAAAATGCCTCAATGAACCAGGCTCCAAGCCGCAACTAGCTGTTTACAGTGTTCAAAACTGATTATAAATACCACAGAACAATTTGACGTCATATATGAATCACCATACCGCTGTTTTACACCTCCGTCAGAGGAGGTTCACGTGCTAGCGGCAAACGTGTTTTTAGGAGCTTGCACACAAAAGTCAAAACTCTTTAGTAAAACAACGACCTGGATAATTTTTATCTTAAGGACCAAAATACAAAATAACTGTGCTACTGATCACGAGAAGCAAACATATTTGGGCCTGCGTTGATGAGGAAACACTTGTTTGAGAGGAAACTACATCATCTTTCGAAAGTCCCAACGGACCACCACAGGACACCCATAAGAAACATTTTTCACTCACCTTCTAAAGGAACAAAGGGCTCACCACAGGACACCCACAAGTCCACAGGCCACCTTGCGTCCCAACGGGGCAGCTCAACGCCAGTTGTGGTGTACACCACTGGTACTGTTCCCTTTCTTCCCTTGGATACCCGGTAGGTCGAGCCTCCGTCCCCCTCCTCTGGGTCGTCCAGCCCCTCATTGCCATTGGTCACGCGTGACAGGTCCAATTTGTCCACGTTGCGTGACTCGCTATTCCTGTAATACCTTCGGTTCTCTTGCTCAACAACATCCACTGCATGTCCGTTCTGAATTGGGGGAGAATCTTCTTCGATCTTGCAAAACGAAAGTTAAATGGAATGGAAACTTTTAAAAGACTAGTTATTGCTAATAATGATTAAGTCAAACACACAGACAAACACACAATCTGTCTGTCTGTCTGTCTGCCTGTCTATGAGTAGTTTCTAACAAGCTCTTAGAGTTTGGATGATGTAACGGTGAAAATGACCAATACTCACCTTGGCCTTGGAGTCCAACTCGTCTGCCAGCACATCTGGTTGCACACAGCTTGTCACTTGCATGTAGGGTTTGACCAGCTGGCTCATGTCCACTATCAACTCCCCCCTCGCTGTGTACAGTCTACGGGCAGCTGATGTCAGCCCAAGTCGTAATGTGGCCTGGTCCAATAGCTTAGAAAGAAAACCAGTGAGTTTAGTTGCAACGTATAACTTTCTTGCGTGAACAGCTGGATTAAAGAGTTGAACTCTTGTTGCTTTCACAACTAACTTCTGCCCTTGAAGATCATACACTGATGAATAGGATGACTGACCGAGTGTATACTGTAACCTGCAATGATCTTAATACAACAGGATGACTGACCGAGTGTATAGTGGATCCTATGATGATCTCAATACAACAGGACGACTGATCGAGTGTATACTGTAACCTATAATGATCTTAATACAAATATGGGATGACTGACCGAGTGTATAGTGGATCCTATGATGATCTCAATACAACAGGATGACTGATGAGTGTATATTGTAACCTGTAATGATCATAATACAATAGGATGACTGACCGAGTGTATGCTGGATCTTATGGTAATCTCAATACAATAGGAAGACTGACCGAGTGTATACTGGATCCTATGATGATCTCGCCCTGGACGCCGCTGCCCTCTCCGTTCTTGAAGGCTCTGATCCTGACGGCCTGTACTGACTGCGTCATGTGCAGTTCACGTGTAATTGTGCGTACACTACCCTCCTTACGTAACCGCGCCAGCTGATGTTCCCACAATTCCACTGTGGCTTCGGCTTCAAGTGTTGACAAATCAACCTACAACCAACACGGTAGAAGTAACAGTTTAGGAGCAAGCACGTGCTTCGTTTTATCAAACATTCACCATTGTAGAAATGTGACGTGTAACTGTAACTGCTCCACTCTTGTCTAAGTAACAGAATGTAAGTGAATAAAAAGGTGTCTGGCACTAACAACCATATTTCACATGATGGCAATGTAGGTAAAGTCAAAAGCAAAAACGCGCCACGAGAAAACACCGGTTTGTCGACTTACAAGACCAAATCACTGTTTTTCTGCTATGCTCACAGAAACCAAGGATAAAAGTAAATTTAACGATTAAGCCGCAGAAGACCGGAAGCAGCCTAATGTAAAAAGTCACTTAGCTTAAAACTTTTATTAATGTCTTCATGCTGGGAGTGGATGCCCATTCTCCTACGCCAGTGGCTTATAATTATACGCTCGATGGCACAGATGGTGACATAAAAACGAGGAGAAAAACCGGAGAACCTGCACAAAGGAAGACCCTCCGAGTCAGAAGGAGGCAGACAAATCTCAACCCACATGCGAAGCCCAGAACTTGATCCCGGGTTCACAGAGGGTGAGGGCACGAGCACTAACCACTCGACCATCCTGACTCCCTCTCATGTACCATATGAGCATTAGGAGTGCCAATCTAATAACACTAAAACTGTTTTCGCAGTTTCTGAGACAGAACAAGCTGTTATATATACGTCCCCCCCCCTCCAACACCACCACCACCAGAAACTGCAATCAACATTAACAGACGGTCATACCTTGCTGTTCAGACATTTAAAGCATCCGCTGATCTTGAGCCCGCGCTCTTCAGCTGTAAAAGGAAGAAAAACAAAACACTTTTAAATTTAGGAACAACGAAAGTGTATAACAGGCCATTGCTCTCTTGCACTTTTCTCCTCAAAAATTGTATCGACTTTGAGATTTTCTTACCCTTAACAATTTGTTTATTTTTAATATAACCCTACGATAGCCTTTTGCAGCAAGGCACGCCAAATGATCAACATTTATTCGGCAGTTCAGACAAGGATGATGGAGAGGTGAGGGTTTCATGTTTCATTCCCTAATCCAACGATTTTTTATCTTTATACTTGTGCCTCCTCTTGGCTGTGCAGTCTTCTGTTATAGGATCGACCTTGTTGCAAGAAAGGCAGATTTCGCTGAGAAATTTTTCTGTGGTGCAACTGGTTTGCCACGCTAAAATACAGCAGTTTCAATTTCAGATTTAAGAACTTTGTTTGCCAAGATCGGTAGTAGGAAAAAGATCATCAGCTTGTATCTAAAATATAGCTACAATGATTTGATCCGATGATCCGATCCGGGTTTTGATGACGCTGGCAGTGAAACAGTATCCCCTCATAACTTAGATTCAGTGTGTAATGTAATTATTTAGTAGAATGTAAGGCGAATTTGAAAACTTGACACTGAGCTTTGCGCCACATAAATGCTTTTTTAAATACTAAATTTATTAGTATCGAGGAGTAGACTAATCTTTACCCAAGGCACACGAAAACTTCCTGCTGTCATGAATTCGCTGCAGTTTGTGCTTTCCTCGCATAGCTTTGCCACAGGCTTCACACAAGAATGTTTGGGATGATTTGTTTGCTTTAAAAACATACCCCTAGAGAGAGAGAAACAGCAGTTATGGAAGTGTTCTGGTAACGTCACTGGGGTCTTCTTGTCTCCTGATCACGTTTAGAGTGAACGGGCCTGCCACCTCAAGACAGACTCAGAAACACCCTCTGTTTTTGACCATTCTATCCATCTACTAGTATGATAGTGGTGCAACTTAGAAATGTATTGTTATAGACTTTACCCTCCCTCTGGTTTTCCTCTTCTGAATCGTAATCTGAATCCGTTTCCTGTGAAACTGTATCTTTAGCGAAGCTTATTTCAATGGATCATAATCGGTAGTGGTCGTTTCTGATAATCTACAATATACATCCAGCGCCCTGCCAGTCAATAGTGCACTCAGTAAAAAAGAACATTAAGTGACAAATATAAAAAAAATTTGAGTTACAATTTAGATCCAAATGGTAGAAAAAGGAACAATATAGTGTTATTTGCTTTTAAGTGAAAAGAAATACAAACCACCGCATGAAACACAAACAGGCAGTAAAGATGACTACGTCCAAGACAAGACAGACACTTTGTCCATTCCTCCCGCAAGAATACAATAGCTGATTCTTGTTGACCGACACACTGTTGCAGTAGCTTTCAGATCAGACACTTTAGAGCCACGGAGGCTTGAAACGGAAGTTATGCTGGCCATGACCAAAGAACATCAAAAGACTCCGCCATCTTAATTTTTATAGATAAGTACACATGCGCAGGTCATTTGGAACAAAGAAAAACTGTAATAATAATGATAGTGATGATGATGATGTTGATGACGATGATTATAATAATGTAATTAACTGATGGCTAAACTTAATACAGTAAAGAAAGTACTGCAAATCTTTAACAAGATTATATGGACCGTAAAAACACTATCAATTTCTACCTTATCAAGATCAAACCCTCGCTCCTTTTCCTCCACCTTTTTTTCACCATCAACTGAGTCTCGTAACCGGCTAGGCATTGTATATATTTATTCATCCACTTGTAAGCTTGTTTTGTTAAGTAGTTTTGTTTTGGGAGTTGGAACTTGAAAGCCATATTTTTCGTATTTTTTGTCTAATATAGCGATTTTTAGGACCCCTTTGAAAATGATTCTTGTGAAAGGGCTCCCCAACGTAGCACAAGTGATAAATAAAAACAGCCCGTTCTGATCGAGAGTCAAGAGAACAACGTACCGGTTGAAACACTTCCCTGGGACCCAGAACAGCAAAAGTACACACGTTTGCCTTGTTAGCTGC
Organism: Parazoanthus swiftii; assembly: GCA_025403585.1. Taxonomy (NCBI): domain Eukaryota; kingdom Metazoa; phylum Cnidaria; class Anthozoa; order Zoantharia; family Parazoanthidae; genus Parazoanthus; species Parazoanthus swiftii. Next base: position 7,887 of record JAOBYE010712758.1, read on the forward strand.
CGTGATTTCTGCAAAAAATAAAACAAAGACAGGAATTACAACACACTCAGGGTTCGTATAGACTGATATTTGAACGCAATTGTCTAGACTTATTCCAGACTTTTTTCCACATTTTCGGCCAGATTCGAAATTAGGTAAACATTTTAAATAAAAATATTACAGACTGTTGCTTTTAACGCAAAAACCAAGATTTTAGATATTTCATTGATCTACGTTTTAATCTTCCGTTGTTTTAGATAATTTTCGAGTATTTAGCATATTTTCTCAATTTAAACAACTGAGAAAAAATGGGCGTTATTTATGCTACAGAGAAAAGCCCAGACCTTTATACTTTATTTTCCAGACATTTTCCAGTTTTCCAGACTGAACACTAAAACACCTCGAGGTGCTCGAACAATCCTATCAGAACAGGGTTAATAAAAAGCCTTTGGGCTCTGTCACGAGTTTTTCAAAGTCACTAGATCAACAAAAATATGATTGTAAACTCTGCAGCGCTATTTTTAAGGACTTTCAAGAACCAAAATGTGAATTCAAGTTTTCAAGTCCTTAAAATGAAAATAATTTCAAGGAGTTTCAAGGACCGTGCGAGCCAAGTTTGTATTATGCAATTAAACGAGTTTGTAGCAAACCAAGTACCTTTGTTGGTCGTATCAGCAGCAAAAGCCTCAATAAAACCAGTGATGTCATTGTATTTCCATAACTGATGTGCATTTCCGTTTGCTGTCTGCTTTCTGTGGGCTACAATCACAGCTGAGCCATCAAATCCATACACTGGCTGCCCGTCGGATGAGAACGGGTCATTGCCCAGAGGAGGGGTGGTGACAGTCAGTACTAACTGAGGGTTGCACCGCAGGCAGATTGTCCTGCAATAGCAGAGGAAGGCGCATCAAATACTGTTACAGGAAGTTTCTTCATTTTAGCACTGGGGATGCAAAGTAAACCAGATTGATCTGCGATATTAAAGGTATTCCTATTGACATCTCTTAGTGCCAGTTAATTACAATATAACAGACCCCCCTATAGCTAGCTGGTTGAGTTCAAACACATCAGATGAAGGAATACACAAAGACAAAGCAAAGATATCTGGCACTGATATACGAAAATAATGGCATATAAATTACGGGCAGTTTAGACTTTAGATGACGTTAACTCTTTTAAATTGGTTTGTGGGCCCGGGCAGATTACTTCACAAACTAAAACCTGGGGAATTGAAGGAATTATAATGAAACTTGCAGTACCTCAAGTCCAATAAGGGAAGCATCTTTTGACATTAACTGGATGGCGTTATCACTTATAACTTATGCAAAGTTAATTATGCGAATCATAGTCTGAATAGAAAAATGGAAACACCTTAAAAATTCATTCTACTTTGTTAAATTTTTTCTTGAATGCCTGTACATACAATGCTTCTACTCTTTTTCAGAAAAATTACAGACTGTGCACAACTTCGTTAAAAATAAGATTTTCGGAAAGAAATAGCAACAGTTTTCAATTAAAAGTGGGTAAATGTCATCGACAACAGTTCGCTTGGCAAAAGCTGCTTGCATTCCAAATGGCCAACCATTATCTGTAACCATTTTGATGATATCATGGGGTAACCAAGAAACCTTGTCTCGAAATATTTCAGGGATTTTAGTGCCAAACGAGAGTGCAAGTTACACAATCAGCTCACCCGTCATCAGTAATGATCCATCTCTGAGAGGGGTCTTCTAGTCTTTTCTTACGTAACACAACCTCATTGGTGGCTTTCCCCTGGCCCTGCAGAAAATCACATGCAGAATGAAATATGATCGCAAATTGCACAAGTGAAGGAGAAGCAAGAGCTCAATCTGGTACCGAATTATACAAGTGGGTTGGTTGGCCATATCAGAAGAATCGTGTATATACGAGCACAGCATAACATCACGGAAATACAACACAGTACAACAATGTACACAATTCATAACACAGCATATCAACGAAAACGAAAGTCCAGCACAACAGCCCGATATATCGTGGAACATATACACGACATTACAACAGGGAATCTTTTCATTCATTCCAGTTAGTTTTTTGCCAAGGTTAACTTGGAGGAACTATCTGTGGAGCACATATGGTGGTGTACTATACCTCCTGCAGGTTTTCATCCAGGCCCAAGACAAGCTGGGATGCTCCCTTCACCGAGATAAACTCCTCACTGTACGTCCATTTCTGCTTGTAGCAGGGATCGGCTGGCTGTTTGGTCTCCGAAGGAATCTTGTTGCTGTGTTTCCTGATAATCAAGAATATACAATAAGTTTAACTCATCAGTTTGCTAATAGAACACAACATTACACAGCACAGCACAACACTACACTGCACAACTTCACATCAAACCCAACCACGCAACAACAAATAACACGACAAGACACGACACGATACGACACGACACGACACGACACAACACAACACAACACAACACTAAACTACACAACATAACACAAGACAACTTAAGAAAACACAACATGACATGATATGACACGACAACACACCACACTGGTCACACCTCTCTACACTACACTAAACTAAACGACTCTATACAACATAACAGCACATTATTCAATGTTTTTACATTCCACGAATGACCGTGTAAAATCTGTTTAACTACACAATCAGACTACTACTCGCCTCTCTTCTCCAACTGCCCGTTTTGTTATTGTATTGATAAACAGGTTTTACATCCAACCGCAAAATGCAGAAGAGGTCGAGTTTACCTAAATTTTCTTTGCAAATGTGGATCGCTGAATATGACTTCATTCTCGAAATCCTCGTCATCTTTTCCGTCCAGTGTGGCGTCACCCTTTGAGGTGACATCGTTCTCCCAGGACCAGCGCAGTGTCTTGAGCCTGTCCTCGGATCTCAGATGGGACCTCTCGTGTGCCGTCAGTAGGTGGTTGGTCTGCGGTGTGTCAGCCCCACTAGTGAGCAGTAAACAATCTCTTTAGTGACATACAGCTATTTCTAAAAGAGTTGTCATAGTCAGTAGGCGGTCGGTGTGCGGTGTATCAGCCCCACTAGTGAGCAGTAAACAATCTCTTTAGTGATACACAGCTATTTCTAAAAGAGTTGTCATAGTCAGTACATGTAGGTGGTCGATGTGCGGTGTATCAGCCCCACTAGTGAG
>JAOBYE010712769.1:0-11028 GCA_025403585.1 Parazoanthus swiftii
AAACGCAGAGGTGGGGGGGGGAGGGGGGAGGGGAGGGGAGGGTCTTAGATTGACTATTACAGCTTTCCTGGGTTAAAGACAAAAACTGTTTGCTACTTATAATCATTGTCATTACATTTTGACTTTCACCGAAATGCAAGTTAAGAATCATATTTTAGAATATGCTAAAGAAAGTCAGCCCTAATCTAATACAGACAGCGCAAAAATTCATGCGATCCTATTTTCTCTTCCAGTCAGACCAAAATCGATTTGATTTTTTCATGGTGCTTCTCGTAACTTTGCCAACAGAAACTCAACAGCCACAGTTGTTAGGAGAAACTACAGACGCCCGATCTTCATACAGAGACTCCAATACAAGTTGTGAAAGTTAGTTTTTAGAAATGTCCGCGGTATTATGTTTTTATTAATTAATAAGGAAGCTTTTAGTATGGAACTATTTTGTCTCCTCCCAGGTTGCAGATTACATAATACACGTCCACAATGCAGCCAGCTCGGCTCAGCAGGGGGTCTAGCGGTCTCGCATGCTTATGTACGACAAATAATGGGAAGGACATACTTCAATCATATTTGCCTCCGGCTCGGTATGAATAACAGAATAAGACCCAAGTCAAGGGCAATTAATGTCAGGGTTCATTTTTTTTTCTACGTATGCGACCTTACGCTTAGCGGTCTTGCTCAAATCAGCGCTCTCTTTTATAGTAAAGCATAGCAAGCCGGGATATATATTCTTTTATTTTACGGTAAGAGTACGCAATTCAAAACATATAATCAACATAAACAATTTGTGATAACTTAAAAACGGATACTTTAAAGCACGGAAATGCATCGCATTCACGGCCAATCGGAAGAACGAAGCTCAGTGCTGTGGCGATTCATCTACCCTCAAAAACTGTCGAGCTCTTTGTAAATATCAACGCATCGCTTACATGTTAACCGATATGAACAATATACTCAAACTCGATACTTGTTGAAATATCTAACTCTGAGGCCTTGCCGTAATCTAAATTCGACAAAAAAAAATATCCAATATCTGTATTTAGGAGGCTGCGCTACGTCATTTTAACGGTATTTTTTGCCCTGACATAACAGTGTTTTGCGTTAGAGCCGCAGCTTCTGTGTAACTGTAAGTGGTAATGTTTTGCAATTCAGATTTAGTAAAGTATTCATTTACTAAGCGGATTTAGTAAAGTATTCGTAGCTGTATTTTCAATACAGGTCGTAGTGTCCAAGAACCATGTTTGGTTGCCTCTTATCGTTTTGTTTCCCCACATAAAAAGTCATTGAGTTAATCATCTTTTTCATTGCCTACTGGCAATTGTCTTGACACGATGAGCTGATACATAGGATGAAACCTGCCATCCTGATGAAGTATTGATCCAGAATTTTTAAGCACGATATCGCCAAAAGATCTATTTCAAGGTTTCCATATTGAAGAAATGTTCGGCTAACTTGATACCTTTTAATAGCCGTCATGCGCAATTTAAAACGAAATACCTATAAAACGATGTATGAACTAGCTCATGATGTCCCGCATGTGCGTACGCGTGAAGCTGGCTTCTCCATAAAGCTGGTAACGTATTTTCACTGATGAATCACTGTGGAATTAAACCGGGCTTGATATTGGCCCGATCCGATCGCTAACTTCAATAAATAAAACACAGAACAATAGAAAGAGATCATAAACTGGAGTGCACGCGACATGTCCATAGCTTTGTAGTAGGATAGATCTTGAAGCACTAACATAAACTTACCTGAAATTCCGTGGACACATGAACTGGTTTTTTTTACCAAGCTTCGAGTATCAAGGTAAGTTATAGAATTTAAGCCATTTCCGCTGGTAATATGTTGAATGCAAGTTTTTGGAGGCTTGAGGCTGTAAGTGAACTTTTGCTAAACAAAACCCTCTCAGTATCTTTAGGATCTCTTTAGGATCTCTTTTTTATCTATACTTTTAAATACACCAGTGTTCTATCACTTTTCTTAAGAACGTTTATGAGGCAGTAGGCCGCTGGCCAGTTGGTAATACTCTAAATCTGAGCGAGTGCAAAACAACATAACGTCCTTTACTTCAGCCACAAAAAAATCGTGGAAATTGCAATTGCGTTTGAGTCTGATAATTGATCATAATCTTTGTTGTTCCTATCACGAAAATCTATGGAAATCGTTAGTACTAGTGAGATCTACAAGTTAGGACTGTTATAATTAGTACTTATCTTTTTGGTGATTTTACACTAAGTACATTAGATCGTGAATACGCACACAGATTGTTTCAGTGTCACTGTGTCATGACTGTTCGATGCTTAGTAAAGCTTGTTAAATAAGTATTGAAGGCTCTAGCTACTTCACGTTTCGGTTATGAGTGTGTTTTATCAATCACCCTAGTTGGGCTTGACTGTGTTAGTTCTAAACCGTTACGGCCAATGACATTTTAAAATGTGTTGACTTCGAAAATGGCCGGCATGTGCAACTTCAAACTACTACGCATATGTTCGTTCGTGTCATTCAGATATGGCGAAACAGAATCTAATCATATAACAGCCAGTTGCACGAATTACTGGCGTAATGTACTTGTTCCTTATTAGAAATGTCCGTTGTTGTTTAAGTTACTCGAATGTGTCATACGTTCAATAGAATAATCAGTTCAACTAACTAGTGTCTTGGAATATAACTCACTTGGGTGGACTCTAAATGTTTCCAATTTCAAGCACCTCAGTTCTTGGTCTGTGAAAATTAAGTGAGAAGTCTGCTTATGGTAGTAATAAACATTACAAACTAGAACAAACGGTAGTGAGGTTATTTTATTATTTTTGGTGACAAGTTGCAAGGTAGTTTTCTTTGGGGCTCGAGAACTTTTCCAAAGCATTATTCTTGCCTGTTTTTTCTTCTAAAGTAAAACTATTTAACCTTGCGGACTCGTTCTGTTTAGAGTCGTCATCTATTTACTTGATATAAGGAATTCTAAGAATGAAAATTGTGATCAAACCAATTCGGGCGTAACAACTAATACATGGTCCATAAAAGATCCTACAAAAGAAAAACATAAAGGTTCGCTTTTGTTAAGAAAGAATTGTCACTCTTAGAAGACAATTATGGATTCTCCTTTTGTCGGCTGGAATAGGATAAAGCCGAAAGTTAGAAGGGTATATTGTTGAAAGGGCGCGAAATGGTTGAGCTTGCGGTCACCACTGAAAAGATAATCAATAGCTATATGAGTTTGTATCTTCAACCTGTTCAAGTGGCACATCCGATAACATATTGTTTTCCACATCAAAACAAGATGAAGTAACGAAGCAATTGTCTTTTCGGTTCAAGTTAACCCTCAGGCCAGAACTGAGTTTGTTTGGGTTTAAACGCAATTTTTTACCGGGAAAACGGGTTTTGCTTGAATATTGTAGTCGCATAAAAAGGAAGTGATTAGAAAGAATTATACTTATTCAAGGATTATTGAATTTTGACTTCCTCTTCGCATGGTGTCTTCCTTGCCTTACCTTACCCTATTTTACCTTACCTTACCTTACATAACCTTGCCTTAACTAACAGGTCCTTACCTTTCCTCATAATTACTTTACCTAACCTTGCCGCCTTAGCTTGCCTTATCTAACACACCTTATTTTACCTTACTTTACCTAACCTTGTCTTGTTTAACCTTACCTTACCTTACCTAACCTTATTTTGCCTAACTTTACCTTACCTTACCTTATTTTACCTAACCTTATTTTGTCTAACCTTATCTTGCCTAACTTTACCTTACCTTACTTTACCTAAACTTGTCTTGTCTAATCTCACCTTACCTTACTTTACCTAACCTTATCTTGCCTAACTTTACCTTACCTTACTTTACCTAACCTTATCTTGCCTAACTTTACCTCACCTTAATTTACATTACTTTGCTAACCTTGCCTTGCCTTACATTACATTACGTTACCTTGCCTTACCTAACCTTACCCGGCATATTTTGCTTTACCTTACCTTATTCACCTTACTTCGCGGCTAAACTTTACTTTACTGAAATTACTTAGTTTTCTGCTCTATTGGTTTCATCTGGTATGTATTAATTCAGGTAAACGGATGGTACGCAGGGTAAATTACAGGGCTCCCTTTACTCCTTTCGTGCGTGGTTTTACCACTTGCGGATATCAGCGCTTTTTTGAACTACTGTATGAGCTTTGAGCAACAAGGACTTGTGTTACAGATGTTTTAGCCTGGCGGTTGGTGTAGAATTGACCGCTTTGAGCGCTAGCCTCCCTTTTATCAGAGCATTTTGAGGGGGACTGTATTGCTCAAAACGTAAACTCTAATTTTCATCCAACCTCACGGCAAAAACATGCCATATCAGCTCTTGTTGAGCTGAACTCAAACCAGATGATCTCAATTTGCACACGCAGTGCATTGTTTGTCAAAATTAGGCGGTCCTCATTCCAGACTCCAACTGTCCGGTAAAACGCGTGAAAAACTTAGCGCATGCTTCGAGAACTTTCAACTTTCAACAATTAGACGAATTAAATTAACTATAACTTTATAGTTTATTTTGGTGAGAATTTGGTGGCCAAATAATAAAAAAAAAATGTTATGAGTGGACCGCCCATCAAAACGTCCTAGCGCGCTCTGATTGGCTACTGACGGCCTAGCTGTCAAATCGAGATCATCTGGAAGGCTTTTTGCTAAAGCAAAAAAAACAGTTGTTTTCCAAAAATAAACCATTCTTCCTAGGTAAATATAGAGCCAATCGCACATTTTGCAAATTCCATAGCAAAACAATACAACGAACAGCTGCGGGACAAATGATATTGCAAATTCCTCTTCAAAAGGAACTCGAAGAGCGCCGCATGAGAAGTAAATTCCCCGCCACAACTGATCTTGTTCCCAGATCCCATTTTGGCAGCTCGCGTTTTTGTCCTCGAGCTGCCAAAACGAGATCTGAGACGAGAAGGCGCCATCCGCGTGCGTGAACGATGATTTTTGTGTCGTAATTTTTCCAACCGTCTTTAAAACCGCTCATTCCGCTGTTGGTCTATTGTCCGGTAATACTGTTCTTGCGTACTGAATATGTTTAGCCTTGGGTCGTTTTTGCATTGTGTTCAATGGAGCAGGGACGGTTCCTCTTAAACTTTCTGATGAAACCTCAATTTTTGGAATACTTTCATTCATCTGTTTGGAGAGTTATAGCACAAAAACCATCTGATTATTCTGCATAGGTGTTAGCTATATCAGCTTGAACTAGATACGTTTATGTAACATCAGCCGGGCAAACTTCGCGAAATTTAAGAATTCTGTACCAATTTGTTTCTAAATTGGTTTTGCCACTCGTAATAATAATGTTGGATACTAAACTTGAATCTGTAAGCATGCCGCCCTGTAGAATTGATCTATTTTATTTTGTTTTATTTTTCCTGATTTCCACTTGGGAAGAACTAAGAAACGCTTTAATTCTGGTCCTGTGGCCTAGTTAGATTCAAATGAAAGAATTACTGAATTCAGATTTAGATTTAGAACTTACAAGAACATAGTTGCATGCATAAACTAGCTCGTTACAATTAACGGAAGTGACACGAGAACCGTAATCAGAAATGTTTCGTTGCAGAATTCAGAATAACAGACTGCAAGTTAAACTTTCAACTGCTAGCTGCTATCTCTGTAAGACTTGTGTATTTTGCATCTAATTTCTACAGATCATGAAAGTTGTATTTGTTCCCAAACAAAGTCTTCATCCCCATACCACAACAACAAACTCACAGCTTGGGCTACCTGTGTGCCCGTTAGCCTCAATTTTCTTCTCCACATAAGTTTTGGGCTCTTTTATTGCCGTAGAAAAAAGCACCATTTTATTTTCCTTTCGCGAGGCTTGTAGTGCGTTTTGCGCGAGGGTTTTGACTCATTTAGCGGATCAACAACTTACACTATTTTTAATGGCTCATCTTCTTCCGATCGGATCCCAATATATTACTGAGACTTCATGGATAGTGTGGAATGTAATCCAAATATCAAAGTTGACGTCTTTGTTGTGATAGAAAGTGCAAAATGCGGTAAATATTGGCTCTCACTACAAGTATGAAACCGCAAGCAAAGCCACAAGCCTGAATAATTGCGCTCGGCCCAATTCATGTGACTCTTATAATGCAGTTTAGTGAAAAACAAGGCCATAGAGTCATTGCCAAGTAATGACTAAATAATGACGTTGCTCAGTCGATTCCTATGAATATATGTATGAAAGCGAGACAATTTTCATTCTTTTCGACGACTCGTCTCAAAGTGTTGGAAACAATTTCATGCAGTTATATTGTCTACATACAACAAACTACTCTGCGATAGTTATTCGACCCCATTTCTCAATATCAAAATTCAAACGTCTTCGTGTTTTGAAACCTTACAGAGAAAGAGGTAGGTACTATCAAACAAGTATGAATTACTGAAAATTTGAACCAACTCACTTTTGCAAATTATTGTGCATGGATATAACTTTTAACTTTGTAAAAGCCTTGACGCGAAGTCATATGCAAAGCAACTAAGTTTCAAAATTGTTAGCAAGTACTAGTCCTTAGCTTCTCTGTGAATAGTTTCCAGCGTTTTCTTTTTTGCACCTCGAACCAACTGGATAAAGCAAGTTTATGAAGGATATTTTTTTAAGTCATGAAATCATTGCAGTGAGTGGTTTGTAATTGAAAACTACGGAAGTTTATCTAGTGTCATTCGCAAGGGCCGAGAAATTAAATTGTTTGATAAGTCGGTTGGGCTGTTGTTTGTTGGACTCACATAGGTTTTTTTTGCCTTATGCTGGCTTCTCATTCTCCATCGCATCGTTGCGACGGCCCAAAATTCTTTTACTCTCTCAAATATGAAGTTTTTAAAAAATCAAATAGGGTGGACTAAAGTGATCAACTAGCTTTTAATTCGGAGAACAAAGTTGTTATAGGCTTACCTATATAACGGGCATAGTCCCAGAAGATATTTTTCGCTGATGGAATTTTTTATACTTCTAACCGCCATTAATTCTCATACAAAGGAATTTAGGACAAACATCTTGAGAACAATAATCTCTATATCGCGCTTTTTTAAAGTTATTACATCATATTTAAACAGACAGCCGATTGAATGATTTATCCTAGGACTATCGCTGACAATGTTAAGTCCTGTGTCTTGCAGATTAGTGCCGAACGCGATCGATCTCGAACAACTTTGTACAGTTTTGAAGAGTGTACAAGTGGTTAGAAAAGTTCTCAGGATGATTTTGTTCACCTTCCAGACGTGTTGTACCATGCTTAGTTCCGTATATCTGCATCTATCGGGCATTTCTATACTTTAATTCTAAATTAAACGTGTGCATTCTTTTTTGTAAGAATGTTTTTTTAGTAATTTCAACCTAAAATCGCTCTTATTTTCATAACGACTGAGAAACTTGAATTGGGAAAGCCATTAAAAGAGCCGCGGAACTCTTAATTTGTTCTTGAGATATGATTGGCGTATTTGAACCTCCGTAATTCTATAAAATTATTTTTTAAATATTTGAAAACTGAAAGCGGTACTGTTTCCGTCTTTACAACCGTACTTCTAGCCGAGTCAATCTAGTGGGTGTGTACTTTTCATGCAATCAGCAGAACCATCCACATAAGAACCGGGAACATTGTTTCAGACTTGTCAGATAAGCATCTGTTTAGAACAAACTTTGTATGAACACTGAAGTTTCAAACTTGCTCAACTTTAAGAAACTTTAACTGCAACTTCAATGCAGGTTCCTGGCTCAGATCCATAGAACTCAATGTGTTATTTCATGTATAAATAAAAGTTATGAATCAGTGCTGATGAATAGTTTAAGAATAACTTGAAGTTGAGTTTGCCAAGCCTCGCCACAAATCATTACTTAAAAACCGGATGCTCAACACTTTTAGAGCCAAGGACGATATTTTAAAAGTTCTCAATGACCTTCGGAAAGGCTTCAACAATTAGCCATAGATGCCAAGTTTTGTGTCTAAATCCGTCATCGTTGCCTTGAGCTGATTTCGCTCTATAGTGAGGTTGAACAAAAGTCCCGACCGAGAAGTTTAATTACATCTGAGGTTTGTTAAACTATGGAAACTGATGTATGGGGTTTCTCGCTGTGTAGCAACCTGAGATTTGGCAACTATTTAAATCAAATTTATGTATTTATATTTCATGTTGAATCTTACTACTGTGTGGACATTTATTTATCGAGCAAAACTGTAGATTTCCCCTAGAACGTTTTGTGATTGGGGGAAAAAAATCAATCTGACCTCCCTCCTCGGGTTTTCGGGCCTCAAATTTGTACCATTTTATTAAATACTAATAGTTGTTTGCACAACTATTCCTTAGTTGTGAACACATCTTTTGACACTAATTAGATGACGTCATTACTGATGACCTTAACATGGTAAATAACGAAAGTTATGAACTTTCTAAAATTTGTCATTTTTTGTTAAAACTTATGATAACATTTTGATTTCAGTTGCTTTCTGATCTTTTAGTTGGTTGATAGTTTGAGCCTATAAAATGAATGCTATTTCCTAATTACTTCTAATTGTATGTTTCAAAATTAGTCAAAATCCCCGCGAAAGTAAAAAGTCCAGGATGGCGGTCGAATTTCGACGTTTTTGACCTTTGCTTTTGTTACCATGGCAACAACAACTAACTTATTGACAATTGTTTGTATGGAATTAATAACTGAATCATTTACTATGTCTATGGAGAAAGCGCTTAATTTATTATCGGTTGCTTGAAATATCTCGTCATTATTTGGAGAAAATCTTAAGAAAGTCAAAATTGAGCAAAATATGCTGTCCAAAACAGCGTTGCCACGGTAAACAAGTTACACTCTTGGCTCAACTTTTTTCTAGAATTTTGTCCTGTGATACATTTTTGGAGAATTCACCAGGTTTGGTTTAGTAAGCAAGTTCTCGACGGTTGGTTTCAGCGTGGGCACTTTCCGCACCCTCCCCCGGTTAAAATGATAACCTATTCAAGCGTTACTTAGAATTGTTAATCAGACACTTAAACACGCGTTTATTTGCAGTGGTTCAGTTACAGTGCTACAACGCTACAGGTTACAAGGAAGCAACACTGATCCGTGAATTCCGCGCTGAAATAAAAAGACATGGCCGCAAGTACTCTCCTCTATGTGGCCCCGAAAATTGGTTAATGTTTGAGCAACTTGCGCAATCCATTGCCTGCGCTTAAAAACATTTCAAACACACGTGTAAATGGAAAAAAGTTCGGACACTGTGGATTGTCACTTCAAGGTAAGTTCAAAAGTTTAACTTCTACGGTAAATTGTACTGATCGATAGTTGTTATAGTGCGAAAACTTGCCCATTGCAACGTTCCAAATTGAAACTACACAGATAACTACAAAGTCGCTGAAATAAAAAGAATATAAGCAACTGATTAACAGTAGGATACCTAAAGTGTGTGCAATTCTACAATTGGTTTCGGCTCTATTAATTCCTAGGCGAATTGCGCGCAGACCATTTTAGGAGGAGCCATCCACTGTGGGAGCACAGTTACTGAACAAACGTTAGTACAGGCAAGGAAAATAGAATTTTCACATTCACATCCGTTCGAGCTTACTCCTTGCCATCGAACTGTTCTTTGGCTTAAGATTTATTTCCAGTTTTAAAATATCAGTTCAAAACTGCATTAAGCTGTATAGAAACCTCGTGCCCACTGGTGTCGGAGTTTCCTCTCTTGATGTTAAGCATTCGTGCGTCACTTTCTACAAAATGTTTTTTATCAAACTAGCTAGTTCATCGATTTTCTAGTTCTCTCGTCACTTACACTAACTCCTAAGCCTTAAAGTTTTAAAAATATACATAAGAAAACGTGTCAAAACTACTAAACAATAATCTTTCTTTGAATGTATTCAAAGGTTTCAAAACTAGTCAATTGTTCGTAATGCCAGTATTCGATAGAAAAAGATAAATCTAACTGCGAAATAAGCAAAACCTCAAAACTCTGTCTTCACCACATATAGCTATACTAACTGAGCTGAACAACTGCATCGAATAAGCTAGTTGCGTTGATGTGTTTTTAGTGCCTGTTTGCACTGACTAAAATCTTGATTTGGTAACTTTGGAATTCGCTCGGAACTGGTAGGCAGTTGTTGTGGCATAGTCACTCGAATCAATCACTCGAATCAATCACTCAATCACTCGATTTTCGAATCAAAACTGACCAAGACACTAATTCTATAGTTTTGGATTATAAATATGTGCGTCGAAAATCACCTCTAGAATCCATTTACCAGTTGTGTTTTGGGACGGATGAAAACAGCCCAAAACGCATTTTTTAACTGAAGATGAAAACTTCCTTTCTCTGATGGCCTGTATTTTTATATCCAAGAAACATGTTTTAAAACGACTCATAACACATTGGATTGTTAATGATAATGAATTAAGACGTGCAGTTAGAATGCTGTTTAATGCTCCGGGAGTTCTGCGAGCGCCGGTTAAAGTTGAACAATTTTTTAAAACACATGCGAAGACTCCGAATCGACTCAAAACGGTTGTATCCGTAAACACATTACCACTGAACGTGGAATTAACGGAGCCAGTTCATGTGCTTATAATTGAAACTATTTCACCTAGAGCTTTTATCTGACAAAGTTTAAAAGATTTGATTTTTTTCAAATATCCCGACCTAGTCAATAATTTCTGACACTGACGCTCTTAAGAACAATGATGTTCAGACCGCCCGGACAAAAATCTTCTTAATCCTTTCTAAGCCTTTCAGAGGGTTTCAGAGCTAATTTAGATTGGAAAATAGTTGGAAAAGTCGCCAAGAAACATATTGGAAGAATTCCAGCCTTTTGCTACCCTTTTGAGACCACAAGTATCCTCTTGTTATACGAGCTCGAGTATGTTAATATGTTCTAAGTGTGGTCGGAAAAACAGACTCCATGGCGAACGTGACCATACAAATGCAAGCTCTTGATCACTGTAAATGAAACTACTACTACTACTACTACTACTACTACTACTACTACTACTACTACTACTATTACTACTACTACTACTACTACTAC
>JAOBYE010712780.1:0-11026 GCA_025403585.1 Parazoanthus swiftii
CAAGTTCCAGGTCCCGCGCTGCAAAACCAAGAGACTACAAAACAGTTTTTTTTATGCCAATTGTAAATAGTTTTTTTGGATTATTTTTTATATATTTTAAAGTAGTTAAAGTAGTTAAATTTTATCTATCTATCTATCTATCTATCTATCTATCTATCTATCTATCTATCTATCTATCTATCTATCTATCTAAACGAGTTCGAGCACAGGGGCTGCGGAACACCGGGGCTAGGGTGGGCTATAGCCCCCCACCTTTTTTCGCCGATTTTAGTTTGCGTGATTGCTCCAGTCTTGATTGTTTCGAAATGTAGTCAGAAAATACTTATCTAATCTAATGCTGTGATTAGAAAGTTACATTAATTTAAGGTTATCGGGTAATCTCCGTAATGTATTGCTATATCATATTGAAACACGAAAAAGTTTTTCGTGTAGTTCGACTGCATCATACGCATGCCGGCGACAATGTTACAGAAACGATTTAACAGCGTTTCGATTCTGAATAATTATCAGGAACGCACAGACAAAATTGATGTTATTGCAAGTCCCAACGAGTCAGTCTTTGCAATGAGAATCGTAAGAGGCATTTTGGAGCATTTACCGGATCACAATGACTTATTGTCGAGTGTGTGATTCTTTTACTTACCAGTCCTCACAATGATCAGTGAGTAAAACTCTACTTAATTGTACGTTTTGTTTCCATTTTTCCATTTTTCCGAGCGTTTTTATTATTCCTTGTTAAAGCTTGTGTTCTTTGTACGTATATGTCGTTGGAGTGTTGGAAGTTCATTATAACTGTAATATAGCAATAATAAAAACTTCTGCATAGAAACTGTGTGATTTGATGTAATTAAACTCATCCAAAATCGAAATTCGGCTATTTTAGGACCGCCCAAAACAGCCTATCACAGCGATTTCAGAGGCCGTAAATTGGCGAGCGCTTCACCCTCGAAATTCAGTCCCCCCTCCCAACTTTAAAATAGCATCCGCGGCCCCTGTGAGCACCGTATTTTCGTATTGTACGCCCTTTCTAAAGTTCCAACAAAACTGCACTTTATTTTACACTCTATTGCCGTGTGAGGGATTTCTGACAGCCTGCTCATTGTTACTATTTTAGACGTGTGATATAGACAATCTTTGTTCTTTGTTCGCTGCCGAAACTACGGCAATTTACGGCTACGGATAAAGAAAGCGCAGCTATGGATAAAAAATCAAATATATAATCCCATTTTTTTGTACTGAACAAATATATTTCAACCACTCACTACATAATATTTTGCCCCCGGAGAAGAGATATTTGCCGTCATTCTCTCTGAGCCCCTCGAATAGTGTTAAAACAATAAGTAACAAAACTTCTTAAATAAAAAAAAACGATGTGGATGTCAAAAGAAGAAATGAAATCAACTACTACACGTGTGATAACTACACACAATAAATAATTATGTTTTTTGTTTTTTCAAAGAAACAATATCACTTTATGGCTACGGGTGTAAAGCGCAGGTTGAAAAACCATAAGAAACCCCACTGTATTGCGTCCTTGTGAACAAAGAAATTTGAGTCACTTACTACAGAATATCGTATCCCCGGAGAAGGGGTATTTAAAACTGCCGCAATCCTTTCTACACCTCTGATCTATAATAGTTATTTTTATGGTGAAAGAAAATATTGTCGAAATTGGTACCTTGTGTGTCAAAGGATATGCCGGAGAAGTTAAAATGTTCTTTAAAGAGAGTCTTGAAATAAACACGCCTGTGACTGATAATTTTCAGTCATTTGAATTTATGGACGTTCATCTCAGAAGTATCCAGTCATTTAGGATCATGGTAATTATCTACCGCCCGCCTAACAGTAACTCCTATGCGATTTTATTTAAAGAATATATAAGAAATAGACGTTTGAAGAGCTCATTTGAAAAAGCTTGGTGTACTTTTGATACTCCCGGAATATCCAGAGTGGGCACTCCAGCAGCAGGTGGCGTTGTACAGTCAGAAGAAATGACAACAAAGGAACATTAAATGAAGTTTTCCCTTTATTAGACAAATTCCAGCAAGCTAGAACTTTTTCGCCTGCGACTAGAAGTCGTTATTGACCGTGGCTGGTCATCGTTTGAAAGCCCTGATACTCAAAAAAATCATAATTTTATTGCCTCCTGGCGTTCAGTGCAGACAGATCCAATTAGGCAGCTCGTTTCCAATCCTGCTCAAACGACGCTCCTAATTGGCTATTGCAAGCGTTAAAATTATTCTTTAAATATGGTACAATTACTTGACATTTGTCCAAAACGTGCTTCGATCACATTTGGTGCAGTCAGTCGGAGCAAATCAACAATGTCCATGTATTGGAATCTGCCATGTCTGATCATCTTCCTGTGGCAGCAACAAGGGCCTACAAATGCATTCAAACGAATCGTACAAATGCACACATCATAACGATATGTAGGGATTTAAAGAACTTAAACAAAGGTAAGTTCGTTGCCTCTCTCAACAAAGCCACCTGGGACTGCGCTTTCGTTTTCGACGATGCCGATGAAATCTGTGATGCGTTAGCCAGCGTAGCTTTGGCGTTCTGGTTGGCGAGAAAGAGCGAAAAATCGAAGCGCCGAAGAAATGATTGCGAGGGGAATGGGAAGAGAGGCGCGGTTCGCTTCGCTGCTTGCTCACGGCTTTTCGTCCTTCCCCGCCAACCAGAACGCCAAAGCTACGCTGGCTAGTGATGCGTGGTACGAAATATTTAACAGTGATTGCTACCGCAAAAACAGAAAAGGGTGAAATGGGAAGTACAGCCAAAATGGTTCACGAATGACATTGCTCAAGAAATCAAAGTGCGTGACAAGCTCTCCAAGAAGGCAAGAAAGAGCCAAATTGACGGGATGCATTATCGTCAAGCTAAGAACAAGGTCACCGAGCTAGTTAGGAAAAGAAAACAATCGTAGTTGAAGAACAAAGTTGTAGAAAATAGGAAAGATCTCAGAAAACTTTGGAACCTAATTAAGTGCCTGACCAAAGATAACGCGGGATCCAAGACTGATGTAAGCCAACTGAAAGACGTTGATGCAGTGATATCGGATAAGAGAGAGGTTGCCGAGATGCTGAACTTGTTCTTTGTGAAGCAACCTGAAGAGTTGTTAGCTGTACTAATCCCTGACACTTCTACTTTTCCCCAAACCACACCTCACCCTGTTGCGCCTAAATACCGGATGTAACACCCAAGAGAGTGATGGAAGTTCTTCTTTCTATTCCTGTGCAAAAGGCAACAGGAAATGACCAACTTAGTGTGAAACTGCTCAGAATCACAGCACCTGTAATAGCAAACCTGTTGTGCAGATTGGTCAGTCGTTGCCTAAGAACGTCAAAGTTTCTATCAAAATGGAAGACAGCAAAAGTTACACCAATCTTCAAAAGAAATAGCTCTAGGGACGAAAATGTGAATTGCAGACCGATATCAGTTTTCCCATTTCTCTCAAAGATCTTCGAGGAACATATTGCCCAACACCTGTATAACCATCTTCAGACATTGAACTACTCCATCGTCTCCAACCAATGAATTTAATTATATGCACATTATATATTTCTATTATTATGTTCTTAGACCATATTGTAAATAGTAAAGTAGCGTAGTATAGTATAGTATAAACAACATTTAAATTCAAACTTGTAAAGTTTTACTGAGGGTCACAAGTTTATCAGTTTTACTTTAACGTGTCAGTCTCCTTCCCTAAGTAAAGTTTGTTATTAATACTATTATTATTATTACTATTATTACTTTTATTAATACAGAAAAGAAATAAAAACAGTTTAACGAAAACGCGATCCGCATTTCAAATTGGCTGAAAATTGGAAGTGAACTTGTAAACATGTGATATAGAAACATTACCCTGGAATTCTGAAGAATAGTCACTTCAAACTAAAATACTTTGAATGTCTTGATGAATGTAAGTTCAATACCCGAAATCGATTTCGTCTCCTCAGCTGCGTCAAGAGCAGCTCTCGATGATTTCACAGCGAGTATTGCCTAAATCGGGGAGTTTAAATTTACGAAGCATAAATTTCCCAGTGGAGGATTAACTAAGTCCAAAGGATACATCAAATCACTAAACAATATCCGAAAACAAAGTTCAAACTTCCCGGGAAAACTTTTGTACCTGATGTAAATATACAAATTTTGGCTTGATCAAGATCGCACGGCCGCGGCAATCGAGTAATACATTGTGCTGGGAAGACTGGGACTGAATTTGCGTCCGCCATCCTGAACCTAAAACCGTGTGAACTTAGAAAATCCGGTTAAACGACCGGTTTGGTTTCGTAGTTACTAGTTCTACTTTTAAGCAAAGTACGGTAGCTCACCTTCCAATTCTTGATCACCACCGTTTGCCATTTAGAAACCTATTTTGAATCCCCTTTTTGGTTCCAGCTGTCTTTTCAGATTTACTTTCTTATTCAGTTTACGATACAAATGCACGATTGCGCCACACAAAAAGCGCGAGAAAAATTGCCAGGTTTTTTTTCTAACGGACAAATAAATAGCTTTCCTAGTCTGAAGATGTGTATCTTTGTCTTCCCAATATGTGTAGCGCCAGCTATCTTTCTCTGTAAGTAAGAAGACCCAAATAAATACCTTTTTCCCCTTTTGGCAGACTTTTTCTGTCTAGAAAGTGTAAGATGTATCTCGTTTGTGTGTTTCTTACTCATTCTATAAAATAGTTAATGCAAACTTGTTTTTCAAGCAGCTGTCATTGGAACCTTGTGTTTGTCAAAGTCGGACTTTCGAAATGCAGAAAGATCATTCGCATAAAATTAATGTCTCGATGTTGATTTAAGAAGTCGTGTCTCGTGACCAGATAATATAATCCTAAGAGAGTGCATCCAATGATAACTTTTTAAGATCTATTTTTAGAAATGATCCTATTTTTAGACTTGCCAGAGAGCGCACGCGCGTGATTTTGAACTTGTTCAGTGGAGTTGTTTTTCAAACAAGTTAGAAAAATAATGTATTGTTCAATGAACACCGGCCGAAGTTCCAAACAAACTGAAGGAAGTAATTCTTAAAAACAGTGTCTGAAAAAACAAGAAGAGATAAAGTGCAACCGTCTCTGCACGGAACAAAACTACATGTTTGTTAACTTTTATAGTTATGCGAAATTAAAGCTGAAAACCGAAGTCGACGAGATTTCTGGCTCGGCAATTGAAGATGGTCGAGCTCCTATTTTAAACCAGTCTTCAATAATAAAGTAACTGGTGAATTATTAAGCCTAACACATTGGTCTTTTTACGTAGCCTGATCCTGGTATCAATACAACTTGTTGCTAAGGGCATTTGGCCAATTCAATCAAGCTTTTCTCCGCTAAAATTGTTTCGTAAATGGAATAAACTATTCTGCTCAAATCAAAATTGCTCGAGTAAAAACGACTAGATCAACTCCACTAGTTATGTAAACTAATGCAAATGTGAAGGATCTTCAAACTGACGATTTTTGCTGTCGATTGTTGTGTACAATGATTATAATTTTTGCAACTTTTCTGTCACATAATAAGTGATGACAACCGCATCAGGTTTTCCCGCCGTTCGTTTGTTTTCCCGCCTTTCTGGTAAACCAGCCGTCGTCGTCCTCAAGTCGTCTGTTGTTCAAATGTTCCCGTCAAGAGTTTATCTATTTGGTTGGAAAAGTAGAAAGGTTAAAAGAGGAAAGAGAAAGTGGAAACTTCAAGAAGAATATTTAACAGAATTTTGCTTTGCTTGAAAATATTCTGGAAATGCGAAGTAAGAAAAAGGTGGCAGGATAACGAAAATTTCGGATTGACTAATCAATTGAAATCTTAATTGAAGAACTCAGCTTGTGATTGGACAATTCAAAACACAAGTCAGACTCTTTGTGTCGTCTTTTACTTTAAAGCCGTCTAACACAAAACGACGTTTGGAGAAAAAAAAACTTACAGATGCCGCAATTCCTTTCTGACTGGATTTTAAGTTTGTAAAACTGTGAGTATTAAACTCCTTTTTACTTTTAGAAAGTTTGTTCCGTTCTTTGAAACCAATACCAAACATAACATTTTATAAAAATAAAATGCTTTTTCTAAACTAAATTTGCTTTAAAATATGTTAACATTCACAACCTAAAAGTACAAAAGACCGATTTATGTAGATCATTACGAGAAAAGAAAGGAAAACCATCATCAGTCAATGTTGTTGACTCAATACGTGCAGCCATTACTTATTTTCAACTTAAAAGTTTGTGTAAAAAATTTGTCAAACTAGATTATTCATTCTATCATTACGTGGGATCAAAATAGCTTAAAGTAAAAACAGTTACAGCTAAATTGTGCACAATTTTGTAATAGTTTTTTTGGTATCAATAAAAATGTAAAGGATTGTATATTATTGGGTTTGTGTTCAAGCTACACTCGCGCGTCAAGTCAAAACGTGATTGCGTGATTTTTTCACAGTTACTGCTGTTAGGTAATCATTTTCATTTTTGAATAAAACATCAGTAAACTTAAAGTCGGCCGTTTTCTCCCTCCAAAACAACTTCAAGCGATTGCTTGCGCGAGTATCACGTGCGCAAAAGGAACCAATCGTGTTGCATATAAAAATAGCTGCTTTTCTAAAAATGGGTCTCAAAAAATTATCATGGGAACAGACCCATGTATGAAAGATGCCTTCTCTTAGGATTATATTCTCTTGCTCGTGATCAACAATGTGATCAGTTGTTGTTTTTAAACATTTTTTTTTCTTCGCCGCTGCAGAATTGTTACAAAACGTAAGACAATACGATGAACGTTTTGCGTGGTTGTTGTGAAATTGTTGCTCCTAAATAGCTTTCGCAACTAAACTTGATACAGGCCCTGCAATAATGACACTTTCTTCGTAACCTTCGTAAAACGAACTTTATTAAGTTGATTTATAATCATCCGTGAATGGCATCATCAACTTTCAAACTGCAAGGGAAAACGAAGCACATTCTACATTAGTTACGAGATACTCTTTTTATAATTTATGTAGTTATTTTTTACCCTCGAATGGGCAACCCTCTTTTTTCACTGATAACAAGAAGTGACAATAAGGAGGGAGGCATTTTGACACATCCTAGTATCTGCAGTGAGATGCAGAATTTTTTTTGTTTGAGTGGTATGGGAAAAGGATGGAAGAAAAAGTTGTAAAAGTAAATTTACGATTAACGAAGAAAAAAAAACATTTTCATGCTTTGAATTTTGCAGGGCATATAAAACACGTACTCAAAAATCAGAAAAATGCAGCCGAAATCTGGACAAGAAAAAAAATGGACGTAAATAAGTCTTCCACCCCTCTTCAATGCTCTCAAATGGTTGGCCTTACTGCAGTTTTAATTAATAATTGATTACATAATTTAAGAAACATTCAATAAAAGGTTTTTGCTTTTACAGTATCTCAAGTAAGCCAGTCTTAATTGTTGGAAAGAAATCGTATCTGTTTGTGAAGAACTCAGGCTTAGTAATTTATGAGTATGTACATCTGGTTTTGTCTGTTTGGGCTTGTAAGACTATGTGTCGGTATCTGTAGATGTGTGTGTGTGTGTGTGTGTGTGTGTGTGTGTGTGTAGCTGTGTTGGCGAGAACAGTTTTGTGTTTCAGCATAAAACTTGGTTCGTTAAACATGTGTTCGTCCCCCCAAAAAGCTGATCCAACCGAATCGAAAAAGCTGCAAAGACAGCCGGGACGATCCAGGGTGACCATATGAAACCGGGCAACAATAAACTGATGTGTTTTAACTTTGCATGATTTTTTTTGAAACTGTTGTTTGATTCATTGTTATAACATTTTGTTTTGTTGTTAATGTTGTTGGTTTAGTTTAGGACCACGTAAAGCGTCTGCAAAGGTGAGTAAAGGCGGTCCCCGGCATTTTCAGCATTAAGCCTGCCGCCGGAATAATGCTGATATACATGTAAGGTTACTAGTTTACACGGGTACAAGACGCGAGTATCATTGGCCGTAAAGTCACTTTAAATGCACCATTGAGTTACGATTATGCACGTGCATGTTGTATTTTCCCACTTCGATGATACTGTTGGCAAACTTTTTGGATTATGTAAACACAAAAACATATGACTTTTTTTTTCAGTTTGGCTGTTCAAAAAAATAACCCTCAAGTTTTTTAAGTCCGTGCTTAACTTGCTTACAGTCAGGTACAGCCCTAGCTGGTAGGTATTATTTCCATACATTTCCATAGTTTCAGCCGGGGCTTTAGTTTCTGTCCGTTGTAGTGATGTGTCCATAATTGCGGGATGTCCGCAAGGCGAGAGTTAAGTGTAGTAGGTTTGTGAGCTAGGCGAATTGTTAACCCTCGGACGACCGAGCTATTTTTACTAACAAATAGCCCACGTTGGATCAATTGGACCGTCTCTCTTAACTTTCCAAATGGTTGCATGTAAAAAGGTTGAGCTTTGACACGTTAGCAGCTTTTGGTTAGCTAATCAGTAACTTGTATGCCTTAATTTGTTCCATTGGATTATACTGAACTGTCTAAAAGACGCCATACTTACCGCACGGGGGTAGGGTCATTTTTTAGATGACAATTTGTTCCTCCCTTCCTTCCATTAAGCAAGTGCCGAGTACCTCAACATCTCTTTCCCTGAGATCATTTACGGTTTCTATCAGCTTACAGCCACACACCAAAGGATTACTGCGAATATCTCTGAAAACGAAATTCAGGTAAACTATAAACGACATACATTCAACTCAGCACTTATCTCCCAAACTGTGGTATAGAATGCCTTTTGCCCGGGATCAGTTCACTACAAAAAACTTGGGCAACAAAACTAAGTCGAATTTTTGTGCACTCCGCATGTAAAATCGCACTGTTCCTTGAACAATGAATAAGTCAGACAAGTCCAGAACGCTAGTTTGTTATTTTGATCAGCATTGTTTCCCTGTAAACTCAAGTTCTGTGCACGAAACGTTTCGTCGTTGCAACCATTGCTGTTTTATAAACCACTGGCGACAAAGGAGTCGTGTTAACCGTGACATACGATTGTTTGAAAATAAGATATTTTTTTTTGAAAAGTTTATTTTTGTTTTGACTGACACATAAGTGAATGTCTGCTCAATTGAATTACTAACTATACGTGACTTACAAAGGCTGGTCACTTCAATTTTTAATATAAATCAAAATACAATAGACAGTTTTTGTGCAATTTTAGAAAATAACCGTTAGAGTAATGTACATCATAAAGGAGGCATATGGCAAGTTTGAGGAAGCAGTTCAAGAGTAAAAAAATAATTATACGCAGGCAAGGTAATTTGGAAGATAAAAGAGATTACTTTGGAAGACAAAAGAAATAAAATGTTCCTCCCTACTGGCTCCGCATGAGCTAGCTACGACAACATCAAAAGATAGTTTTTGCATGTTACGTATAAAACGGTTAATTCTGTGCATACTAAACTACTCTGGTCATATTCATCGCGGTTATAAAGTCTCCCGATTCTGAGTCTCCTCGGTTTTAGCCACCTTTGATTCTAAGTGCCACCTATACGCAAACTTTAACAGCAACACATGTCCGGATATTTTTTCTTTGGCTTCTGACTTCAATTTATTCAGTTATTGATAAACAATTTTTAAGTGGATCCGAGTTAGAATAAACTTAGCATTCCTGTTTCAGTTCTGAAAATGTGCATGCCGCCAAATCTGTGGATGACGCCGATTGGTTGCATATAATCTTCAGACATGCAGTCTGATATTTTGGTTTGTTTGATTGACGGAACGCCAAAACTAAAGCCAAGAATAGGTTTTCATTTTGCAACAGAACGTTAAGTAGCCAAATCATAATCAAACCAAGTTATAAGCTAGATAAAGCAACTAATGCGAATGACTGGTTATTAGGCTGGAAGATGTGTTACTCACAGATTTTCTAACGCAGTTGCCGCTGATAACACGCCCCTCGGGATGGTTGTAAGTTGGTTTTCTTGCAGGAGCCTAACAGAGAAAAACGTGGTTTTTTTTGCAGCTGATAATTATAAGTATGTAATCACTCAATAACTGTTGTTCGTAAAATTTATTTTTTGGATTGGCTCTTACAAAACTATTGTCGAGATATCTTTGTTAACATGTCAAAAACTACCAAAAATGGACCTTGAGTACTAGCCGATATTAAAAGCAAATGCGACGCTAAGGCAAGGCTAAGATTTTGTTAAAGAGGGGTCAAACTCTTAATGTTTTACCCTTTGGCTTAAGCAATTCGACTAACCCTGTGAACCAGCCCTTGATCCTCTACAGAGAGAAGCTTAGATTAAAACAAACGATAACCATTTTGTTTGAGCTACTCTTGTTTACAGTCTCTACTATAAAGTGCAACCCAAACTGAATGTATCTTTCGCGGTTTTTCCGAAAGTGAAGAAAATACATTTCCTCTGCATTTAACGTTGTTAATAATTTAGGATAAACCCCTGTTTAACACAATTTTCCCTCGGTTTTAAGCCCCTTTGCTAATGAATCGCCTACGGTTATAAGTCCCCTTGGTTGTAATACCCTTAGATAACTAAAGGCTTCATTGCCTGTAAGACCCCTTCTTATAAGCTCTTTTGGTTTTCGAATTTTCGGTTATAAGCCCCTTTGGTTGTTCCCTTGGTTATAAGCGTTTTGGTTTTAAGCCCTTGAGCTATGAGGTCAAATGGTCTCCCATGCAGTCATTTATTTGTCTAATCTAACTTTTTGCTATTGCAGTTAGCTGAGTACCAAAATTACTGATTTTATTTTACTCTTTTCAAAAATTTATATATCCTATTGGTACCCAATATTGTTGTTGTTGTTGATGTTATATTCGCCGTTAGTGAAACACGCACATTGAAAGCTTTCAGTATCTCGAGAATGAAGAAAGAATTTGCATTCAAAAACGACAAAAGGGATATTTACCTGTTGGTGTTCACACCAGACTAAGCGCACAGTCCACACCCATAAAAGAGTGTTAATTTAATTTAATAAATCAATATGACAATGACAATGACAATGGTTTATTCGTGCATATTTTTACAAGAATGTAGTACATAGAAAACATAGAAATATAG
>JAOBYE010712791.1:0-11026 GCA_025403585.1 Parazoanthus swiftii
ATCGTTCCTCGCAGATGCAGCACATTCTCACACTTTTTCACTTTTTCAGAACTACGAATATCTTGAATACAATTGATTAAGTCTATATGCAAGCCAGTATATAGAGGGCGTTGAATCAGTGCTAGTGTTATCAGTTTAGCATATATTATCTTATTAAAGAGTGTCGCTCAAAAACGAAGATTTTGTCCAACCTGGCTTAGCAACAGTCTCGTTTCCATGGTCGTTCCTCTAGAGGGACAAAACTAGAACCTGGGAACGAATTCAAGCAGAGATTGGAGAGTTATGATGCAGGCTACTGGGGGAATCAGATAACATGTATTTAACTAAAAATATAAACGTTTGAATGTCGGTTATATAGGCATATTGAAGCAGACCAATTTATAAACAAAAATGGGCGATATGGAGAACAAACTAAATAATGAGCTCTTTTGTGAACCTTTTTGAATAAAAATTATAAACTTAATTAAAATGGCAAGAAATTATTAGTATTTGACTGCTCATAAGTCCCGAAGCTTCACGCCTTCGCTTTCTATATATGCTCTGTCTGCCTAAAAAAAGTTAGTCTTGAAATATTACGTTCTCTTGTGTGAACTGCATGTTAAACTGCCATTTAGAGCGTTTCGTTTGCACGCTGACCCAGTCTTTGTAAGTGCACTGCATCGATGGCGCCGAATTGCCGACCTGGAAGACATTGTCGAGTTACTTGCAAAGGACTCTGGGATGGAAAGGTTAAGTTGTCTCTTGGCTTTGTGGAGCACCTCCGAGTCATGTACGAGACTCTCAGAGGAAGGGGAGCTTGATATTGAACTGTCAGCAAAAGTACTGTTGTGTATTGGTGTGCCTGTAATCAAGTATACGTAATCAGTCAGTATAGTAAGAGCACAGAAACGGTTATAAATTTAAAAAAAAACGCTCTGTCACACTCTTTGTTTTTGAGCAATTATAACTCCTTGCCGCTGTTGTCATTGTCATTGACACAGTCACTATCACAGTCATATCACAGTCACATTCACGATCACAGTTACTATCACAGTCACAGTCACAGTCACAGTCACAGTCACAGTCACAGTCATTGTCACAGTCACTCACACAGTCATCGTCACAGTCACTATCACAGTCATATCGCAGTCACAGTCACTCGCACAGTCACTCGCACAGTCATTGTCACAGTCACAATCACAGTCACTATCACTGTCACTGTCACAGTCAGTCACAGTCACAGTTATTGTCACAGTCACAGTCATTGTTACAGTCACTCACACAGTCATTGTCACAGTCACTATCACTGTCACTGTCACAGTCAGTCACAGTCACAGTTATTGTCACAGTCACAGTCATTGTCACAGTCACTCACACAGTCATTGTCACAGTCACTCACACAGTCATTGTCACAGTCACTATCACAGTCATATCACAGTCACAGTCACTATCACAGTCACAGTCACTCGCACAGTCACAGTTACAGTCGCTGTCACTGTCACAGTCACTGTCACTGTCACTAGCTGTTACTGTCACTGTCATGATTACTTTGCTGCAACTGCCACTGTAACTAGAACTGTCGTGATCACTGTCATTGCATAACTGTCACTCCCACTATCACTATTACCGTCACTGTAACTGTTACTAACACTAAAACTTGCACCGTCGTGGCCACTACTGTCGTAACAGGCACTGTCAATGTCACTGCCGGTGCTCTGGCCAAAACAAATTAGGACAACACTTACTGCAAGGAGTGATAATCCCGCTGTCCGTATCATTCGGTGCACCAGCCATCAGGGATGTTGGTCGAACTGACCGAATTGGGCTTATGGTTGTTGTTTCTGCTTCACACAGCGCGTAAGTTCGCCCTTGCAATTGCTGTGGAGTACGATCGTCTAACTTTTGCTTCACATACAAGAAGACCCAGTTTGCTAGGAATGAAAGAAAGTACAGTTAGAACGAAGACCTGATAAGACGGAAAGGTTACAGTAAATGGTAACAGCTATACTAGTTTTAAATCTAATTTGGTGTTCGATTTTTTTAAGCAGAAAGTTATATATTTTTTTCAATATTTAACCAAAGGAATTAGATATATGTTTTAACAGAGTGTCGATATCTATCGCTTCGAAACTTAGTTTTTAGTGCAAATAATCCACAAATAATTATTGATGTATTATGAGAGTAAAAGAACTGATCATCTATTTTAAACTCTTTAAAATGAAAGAAGCAATTCTCCCAAATTATTTATGGAAAATGTATGGAAATAGGAGATAAGATTTTAGCAACACATCATTTGGAAACTATTTGGAGTGACAGGGTTAACCCTATTTGACATGAGGGGGGGGGAGTGACAGGGTTAACCCTATTTGACATGAGGGGGGGGGCAGGGTTAAGTTGGGTCCCATCTGTTTTCGGTTTTGTTTGCCACTGAACTTTATGAAAGCCTCTTTCATATTTTATGAGGGATTCTAGTACCTGAGTATAAGCTAGTTAAGCACGAGTTTAAAAAACTTTTTGGGGATTGTTTTTTCGAAGGGCAAAACTGAAAAAAGCCAATTATTTTGTGTTTTAATAATAAAAAAATAAGGGGAAAAACGGAAGGATTGAATAGCAGAAACGTTATTGTAACATGTTACCATCAAATAGCGGTAATCTTCCACTATAAAGGAATAATCCTTTCATAAAATTAAAGAGTAACAAAAGGAAAAAAACTGTAAAGAACCATAATTTAGAAGCTTACCAGCTAGAGTAGCAACAACAAGTATGGTGAGCGAGGCCCAGGACAAGGAGCGACCAAGTTTTATCTCGCACCAGGCATTCACGGGTACTAAAATGAGCAGTGAAAGGCGTGTGAACAGCGGGGCGTTCAGAAATAGGATGCTGAGGGTGGCCAATAGGAAGTACGTCACATGCAGTACGGTAGAAGTGAGTACTGCCAACTTGTCCCCAGTCCCTCCAAACTGACTCGCAAGCCACGAAAGACGTGAATCAACCTTTGTCTGGGTTTCATTTATGACCTGCAGAAAAATTTGAAATAGGCTCCGTAAAAACATTGTTGATAAAACCAACTGGTTGTGAAGCCAACTTCAAAAGGAGTGTACAAAGTTGCTCTATCTTATAGTTTGAATGTATCGTGACACGACACATTGTTTTGTTCAATGTGTTGACGCAAGTACCTTTAATAGTTACCTTTTGCGTTTTGTGGACGGTTAGAGAACATATAAAAAATGGCCAGTTACATAACCATTCGCTCTATCAACTATGGCCAAAATCGGTGTTTAGCTGTTCCGCCATAAGAGATTGGCATCTAAAAGGGGAATACAATGCACGAAAGGAATTATAGGAGTCCTTTTTTACACTGCGTTTCATCCACTGATTAGCACACGAAACAAACAAAGCACAAAACTAGGTAGGTCTGACAAAATAGGTCAGTACCACCTTAGCAATTAACACAGTTAGAGCTTCCATCATGCTTCGAGGTCGTGGCATAGCGCTTTTCACAAGTCAACCTTTTTTTGAAGTAGCTGTTTACAAGGCGTATGTAATTAACTGATTTGAATGACGTCCCACAATATTCAGCAATTCATTTTATGTTTTCCCTTCCTTGCTATGATTCCGAGAATAAGAATTTGCTAGCTGTGCCCTCAATTAAGAAGAATGACCTCGCTCTTAGCCAATTAGCATTGAGTAATTTTGCTCTGTTTATTATAAAAACGGTTATTGAAGACCTTGATAAGATAGTTGATGGTATTGTTCATTTTCTCGAGGTTCTCCAAAGTCTCGACATAGTGCAGCGACGCCTGGGTCTGGTAACTCGCCATCTGCGAAGTGCTAACATCTGCAAAAAATATCATTTGTTATCAAACTGACAAAAACTCAAAATGATATGGTTTATGGTCAGCAAAACATAAATTTTCATAAAGGACTGTTCGGAGCATCTGACGTCTCTGCAAGCGCAAAAGCAAACGGATAGGAGGGGAGGGAGAGGAATCGTTTTTAGCAAATTGATATGTA
Source organism: Parazoanthus swiftii (assembly GCA_025403585.1). NCBI lineage: Eukaryota > Metazoa > Cnidaria > Anthozoa > Zoantharia > Parazoanthidae > Parazoanthus > Parazoanthus swiftii. The sequence goes on from JAOBYE010712791.1 coordinate 3,994, forward strand.
CACGTTGAAAATGCATCATTTTGTCATCTTACTATAACCGATTTATCTCGCATTAACTCTTGCTAAACTAACAAACCTTATCTCGCAAGTCTAGGCTTACCATTCACTCACATTCACTCACATTTTGTTCTAAATATGTTGTAACTCAATATGTAACTAAAAGACGCTTACCTATTTTGTTCCAAACGTCTTGCGCTTTGGTGCGAATGCTACTCAGGTCCTCAATGATTTGCTGTTGGTTCTTTTTTCTGTCCTTTTCTTGTCTATAAATCTCGGCTGTAGCGTTCTCTGTAACAAAAAAGTAGCTTTATAACAGTTTGGATGTTTCCCGTGGCTTATCCTCCGAGGATGTTATTATACTATAATATGTCGGCAAACTTAAAACCGATTTTTTCAAAGTGACAACTTTGATCTCGCAAAACGCAACACCCGCGGCTTCAAAGTAGCTGTTAGAATAAATGCAGTAGAAGGAGAAGCATACTGTCTTTTTTAATCCTTAAACGGCCAAACTATTTGTACTAACAAAACAGCCCAGGACAGTGGCTTGTCTATGACTGATTAAACGGTTATAGTTGTGGTTATGGCTGTGGCTATGACCAACGGCTATGGCGACATCTACACACATGTCCTATTGTTACGGCCATTGCTACAACTACGGCTACGGTTAGACTATGGCTGCGGCTATGGTTAGGTCTATGGCTACGGCTATGGATAGGACCATGGCTACGGCTATGGTTAGGTCTATTGCTACGGTTAACTTCCAACTCTACAATATTGCTACGTTGCAAAGTTTTATACCAACCAAGTTTATTCCCAATAACTCTCGTCATTTCGGACAGCTGTTTCTTCCCTTGCAATATGACCGCCTTCTCCTCGCTCAAAGCGTGCATGTTACTTTGCAATGTCGCCGACATGCTCTGTTGCACATCCTCATATGTTTGTTTCAGAGAACGCTGCTGACTCATTAGTTCCTCTTGGCCAGCGGTCATCTTAGCAACCGTTTCTGAAGCAGTATCCACTAATTTGGTTTGTCCAATCTGTTGGTAGTATTAGTACAAAGGTAAGCCAGAGTTTTTCGTTAACACACCTGTAAGAATTAGTCACCTTTTTAGTTAGCAATAACAACTGGAGGCCCAAACTTACCCTACTGAGGGGAGGGTAAATACAGAGACAAAGGAAACTCGTTTGTGCGCTAACTGTAGTCTCAAAACCTCGATACCGGCAGACTAATACATACCTCTAGGTCCTTCATGAGTCCCATCTGTTTACCAGCCTGCTTAGCGAGTTGATTGACAGTGTACTCTGTCTTGTGGCGAAACTGTTGCTGGCGTGTAGCGTAGCAAATCGCCCGCGCTCTGTTACTGATGATATGGTAACTGTTCCACATACTGGCATCCATTCCCGACGTGCACTGCGCGAGGCTCTGCAGCAGGTTGTGCACAAAAATAACAAATATGAGTGGGTGTAAATTCTAATGGAAGATTCATATCCCTTTTGGGTTCAAAGAAGATGAACTTTTCACCATTTTGAGTTGATCCAGAATCTGTTTCAGGCATTCCGCCCTTGACGTCATTATGCATAAGGAGTATGTTTAATAAAAAATGTGTTAAGCTATTATGTTAAAATGTCAGACATAATGTGTATCACATCTAATAAAGTTCAGTTTTCATGCATTTTTCGTTCAAATTAATTGAACTGAAACGTTCGCTCCGGTGCGAATAGATGGTGTAGTAGTTGAATACACTATTGACAGCAATTGTTTAGAGTATCGTTCGACAGCTGCTGCAACATAATGGGGCATAACAAAGAGAATGAACGCCTCTTTAGAAATAAGACGTGATTATACAGCAGATCTAATAGTATATTTTAAAAAATAAAGCAGAAATAACGAACGTTCTGATTGGCTGGGGTACTGTGAAGTTTCAAATTCACATCATTTATTATTTCATACGTAACAACATGAACTATATTGTATTTTCAGTTTCCAGACAGCGCATGCACCTCGTGCTACCCCAAACACTTCCCTCTATTTTCTAATTTCCGCGTGTTTTCCGAGAATGAACTAAATTTATTTAAAATACAATAGTATAAAAAACATAGTATATGATTTCCTATGAAAGTTTTAGAGTTGCTTCACGGTCAAACGTACCATATCTTCCGTACATGTGTACGTAGGCCTTCCCTCTGCTTTTGATTGACAGTTCAGTAGTGCCACGCCAAGCTTTCCAAGCTCTTCTTCGTTGACGTCGGTGCATGATTTTTTGATGCGGTTGATTACCTACGAAAACGGTTCTTAAGGACAACTTCAAAAAAAATGTAGAGATTCAATGATTCAAATCAAGCTTAATTATTAGGTTAAGTTTGAGTTGTTTTTTGTTTTTGGTATAACGACTCAACTTTATTCAAGTTAGTTTGTATAGCTCACTTAAACACGCAATTCTGCGGCAACTTGTTAAAAATATTGTTGACAACTTAATTCTATCCGGGCTGGGCTTTTTAGGCCTTAAAATGGCTGAGGGGGAGGGGGGAAGGGGGCAAAAATCTGTAATGCTGGGTCAAATGAAATAATATTAGGCAAAAACAATGTTTGAGTGAAGATGTGCATTTTAAGGTGTTTGAGAGTGGTTACGTAATGATGATGTCATCATGACGTCAAAAAACTCGTTGTTTTGTCGTATTTTTCTGACTTTTCCAAAAAAAAAGCAAGTTTATAAACATTTATTGAGTCCAGTTTTAAATTAAATGCTTCTGTTATATCTTTGTGTAGGACAGTGCAACAGAGGTTGTTAATGCATCGAAACACCTTAAAAAGCGAAATATAGAAGTTTACTCACAATGTGGTGGCACGAGTCCAGAGGGGAGAGGTTCGACATGTATTGTCTTGCCTCAGCAAGAAATCTCTCTTCTGCGTCAGTCATCTCGAAAGGCGCTGGACTGTTCTGAAGTGCTTTACCCTGATTGTCTTCCGTTTCTTTGGAGGAAGGTTCACTCGTAAATGGCCACCACGATGCGATAAGACTTGGTTGTAGCACAAGAACAAGTGTCACAGATAGGTACAATATGGAGTTCATGGCGGATTTTCAAACTGTCAAGATAGACATATACAGCACGAGGTTTAACGTAGTCAAGTTTTTTAACAGTCCCTACCTGCCCTAAGGGGGCCGGCTGTGGTACAACGAAAATAATACTGTTTAGGACCGAACATTTTTTAACTATTCGCACGGCATTCACGAAAAGAAGGTTGCCATTTTATAAGTTTACAACTTACTATCCCCGAGTTAACATCGATAGATGTTTCACCTGATCAATTTACGATTTTTAATGAAGACAGCGAATTAACCCGGATTGAATTTATATTCGAGGAGAAGGGAATATTTTCACGCATTTGTCTTGTTCTGCTTTTCTGCGCTTGAACCGTCGATAAATATTGCAAAAATAAACTACTGGCCACGGATATAGACAATTTTATTTAAACACGATTAACCCAAAACAGTTTAGAAAGACGACCAGAATTCTAAAATACTGCCTTACGTGTTTGCCATGTTGGTGCCCTTTGATTGATACAAGTATGTTACACACCCGGCCGCCATTTTAAATTCAAGACCTTGTGGTCATTTCCGTTCAGTGATGTACCCTAACTTCTTGTTTCACTACAAACTGCAAATGTTTCGTAATTGTGAAACAAATTGAAAGAAATACATTACTGACAAAGCTGTTGTTCCAGTTGTTGTTGCATGGCAACTTTCACAATTATTGTTCAAGTTTCGGGATTGTACATAATTGAGGACGCCACAATAAAGACCCGTCGGTCTTGCTTCATAAATGGTACTAGTTACTGTAATGGCATTGCGCCATAAGTAACATATCTGTCGTTTAAACTCAAGGAAAGTAAGTTAGAACAAACTTCTGTGCGTTGTAAATGTTCTAGCTCCAGAGCAAGGTAGTATTAATTTGTGATGGAACACATGCGACAATCGTGCTATATTTTTGGCAAATTTCGCTTTTAACATCGATTTGCAAGGCAAGCAGTTCATCTATTCCCTTCGGTTTGGATGAATATCATTTGGTCGTGGGTTCTGCCTAGCCTCTGTAACAGATAGCACACTTAACTAGAAAAGATCAATAAATTAAATGTTCCAATACCATTACAGAATTAGAAAAGAAAACTCAACATGAAGTGCTTTTGAACTATTGTCAAAATGAATGCAAGCAAAAGCCATCGCTTTTGATACCAAAGTCATTGAGAAAAAAGTCTTGAAAATGTGTTTTGAACACTAAACTGGTTATCTACATACCTGGATGAACGTATTCCTGTAGAAGATCTTTCAGCTATATAATCTTGTTTAGTTCTTTGAAGACGTCTTCGACTTTCTCGCAACTGTTTGCAACAAGGACTGTGTAAAAATTGATTCCAACGAAGATATTATATTTTGGTGTAAGTGAAGCGACTCCCAGGAGAGCGCACGATTTCTGTCAATGTGAAATTCGTACATTCCACACCAATGGTTGCTGTGACGTTTCTGATGATAATTAACACGAAATGTTCCTTTTCATTTAACATTGACTGTGCGCGCTCAGAAATGTTAAAAATTAGAATCTTGAAAAGATTGGAATGCCTTACAATGACGTCATGAATATCAAAACTGCAAACTCCAAAGAACCTGGGAGCTATAGCTATTTATGGTGCATGCCCGCGTTACAAAATCAGCGGTAGTATGTGAATATGAATTGCTGTCAGGAACAACGCAAGTGCTAGCGCGTTGACCTCCAGTATTTGATTTAAAGATGCAGGCCACCAGTGCATAAAAAACACACAAAAACATCAAATTAAACAAGGAAAGCTCAACAAATACGTAAATTCTTAACCATGAACTTGTGCAAAGCTGTGGGTCGTTCCGATTAATTATAATAAAGGAACAGAACGTGTTTGTAAATTAGCCTGATTCTTGCACGATATTTCGTTTGAAAGCTGATGCGTATAATGTACTCCAGTCTATGGACACTTAATTTGTACCGCGCATTTTGTTAAGCTTAGGCTTTAACTTAGGGCTTTTGTAATGTGCCTTCACAAAGTACAAGTCGGTCACAATTGTGACGAGGTCTGATCTTTAGCAGGACTTTAAGCATATGTTTTCAAGGGCTTCTTGGAGGGTGGATCCAAAAATGCCTTTGTTATTGTTTTTTATTGTCTAAGAAAGTTTTACCAGCTACTTGTGATAAAAAGAAGAAGAAGAAGAAGAAGAAGAAGAAAGAAGAATAAACACGATGTTTCGCTTACTCCAAACTTAAGCTCGTTGCTTACCTTGGGCATTACTCGATAAAAACTTTAATTATTTATTATGGTTTATATTTTACTTAGTGTAGATAAAAAAACTCTCTGAATTGGTTTAACCAATTTTTTGACTTTAAATGTGGCTTTTGGTCGAATTTTCTTGTAATGTAACGTCTAACAATTGTACGTTTCTTGCTTCCTATCCGTCAACAACAAATACTTCAATTCAGTAACTAAATTGCTGAAACATAGTATGGCTGTGGCAATCAGAGCTCATATTTAAATACTAAAGTGGGCTAGAAGTAATTGTTAAGAATTGAGTATTTAATTTTCTTATTAAATACAGACATCAAAAGTACCAGTTAAAAGTCTCTCTCTAAATTTGGGTTTCTCTCTTGTAAGCCTTTGAAAGCCTTTGTCAGTAGACTACCAATATCGGGTTTGAACTAAAGCAATATGAAAAATGGAAAGAAAGCTTAGTTTCTTTTAGCTGGGTGCCTTTGCCTTCAACGGTATTTCCACACAAACTGGGCTCTACGGGTAGTGAAAGACCTCTCGCAGTTGAATATTAGCAGTGACATAAATTTACTTTCTTAATTATTTATTTATATATAACGGGTTATGAAGAAATGTTTGTAAATGAACCCTTTCTTGTAATCCATCCTTTGCTGCATAGAAGATAATAAATACAATACACTAAACTGCATTGCATCAAAGCGTATCACAGTCAGAACCCCCAAGGGACCTTATAAGTAATGCAAAAAGACGTTGAAATTGTTTTTTCTTGTCAAGTGTTGACTGCGAAGAATTTGAGAAGAGCCGTTTGTTTTAATTAGTAACATGCTTTTCAACGAACTGGCGTTATTAAAGAACTTACGGCACGAGCTGGGTTATGTTCGGCGGGCAGAGCAATTAGCACACATATATGTGCGTTGCGATTAGGCATAAATGAATTGAAGGTGAAAATGCGCCACGTTGCCTGACTTTCTCTCAACTCTGAAATACACGGCCAAGTAACCCCTGTTCATTGCACAGCTACCATTCTCGTATTAAAGTATCTTCACTTTAACAATTTCAGTATATACGAAAGGCCAAAGCAAGACGTTTTGAGGGAGTTTGTTGATAAATTTTTAGTTGAGGGACTGGATTGCTTTCTCAATCAAAATCTTCTGTAACCGCCACTTAATCCTGATGTATTGTTTATTTAAGTACCGTACACAATAGTTGTTAAGGCATCAAAAGTACACACACCTTTCTAGTCACGTTTTGACAAGCTGGTTAAAGTGTATTCAGGTACAGCAGACCGAATTAAGCAAAAACGAACAAAAGGTTTAGAGGGTAATATACTTATTACTACAGTTCACCTGTTAAGTGAAACCGCTCAATTTTGTTGTTATTGTCACGTATTCCGGATTACCAACGAGACTAGACTAGATTTCTTTTAAAACCAAAGTATTTGTACTCTTCTCTGCTTTTGAAATTATTGCTTCTCGCAAAGTTATTAGTTTTGATGACCAATTTCTTTTTTCTTTATTTACCGTAACAATTATGTCGGTAACACTCGATGGTGGTTGGTTGGGGCAGCGGTCTGTGCAATTACGAGATCTTGTTTTTGCAGACCTTTTTTTTGCTTGCTTAAATGCTACAAGAATTTAGTTTGGTCGAAACACACACTTTAAACTAAAATATGACAATGCACATGATCTTTTTCTTCACCAGTTCGCTTGCAGCACATTCAATATTCCTTTATCAAAAGTGCCC
>JAOBYE010712802.1:0-25624 GCA_025403585.1 Parazoanthus swiftii
GAAAAGTGTAGAATTGTGAAGCGCCATAGAGCAGTTATATGGCGCTATACAAATGCCACATTATTATTATTATTATTGTTATTATTATTATTATTATTATTATTATTATTATTATGAATATGTATGATTTTGGTGTTTAGGGTAAAATAAACGGCATTTATAGTGCGCACCTCCTTAAAATGTTCAATGCAAATAACAGCTATAATAATGTTAAAAAGGTCGGTTTCGAGTCTAGATTTATAGAAAGAAAGTTGTTCTGAGTACCGGATGTTAGCTTGGGGATTGTTCGGCAAGTACGAGTGTTTTTTGTTCGACGTTACACCGACAAAAGAATGAAATTTAAATAGGCGTGTATAATTTTTCTGTTTCAGCTAAAATCACATTGTAACGCGCTGTTGGATTCTTCTTCTTCTTCTTCTCATTATTATTATTACTATTATCGTTATTGTTATTATTACTATTATTATTATTATTATTATTACTATTAATAGAGCTGCTTAGGTTGTACTGTAACGGCTAGGTAGAGCGAGAAAGTCCAGATGAGACACATGGGAAGGAACAAGTTTATGTACAACTTAGAATGCGAGAAGCAAAATTACATTACAGCAGACACTAACGTCCGAATTCCTCTCAGCCACACCGTCGGCAGGAGCCAAGTGCGGCCGCGACCGGTTTCAGTGTGTAAACGGCACGCAGCGAGGTCAAAGCCCGCAATGTATTGCCCGAAGTTTCCGTTGCGATGGAGAAGAAGACTGTGACGATGGGTCAGATGAACAAGGCTGTGGTAAGGGACATGTAACTATGGTTGTTTGCTTTGGTTGGAGTCTGTTGGCACAAACACGCTGCAGCCAAGGCGCTGACATTTGTAACCAGCTGGTACTACAATACTATGATACCGCGACTATCACTCTTCCTACAGCTTTGCATCTGACATTGTCTCTTTTTTCTTCTATTTTCCTGAATTTGTTTTGTTTAACTTGATATTACCTTTAATCATTTTATAGCTGTTTCACATGCGTTGTTTATTTACGTTTTGTTTACAAACGCATGGTTATTTATTTATTCACTATTATTTGCTTGTGTCCCGTCTGTGTTTGCTTTTCGTTATTTTACGTGTTTTGTTGGAGTCCTCATTTTAGTTGTCAGGGCTCGATTTTTACGGTCGTTCGGTCGTCAGAGACGACTGAAATCTTCGTGGGACAACCAAGAGTGGTAGCTTAGTCGTTCTTTGGACGACTGGAACCAACCGATTCTATTTGGTTTGGCCTTACTTCTAGTTAAAAATTTAAATGAAAAAAAAAAACACATAAAACATGCTGACACCATTTAAAATCATTTTTATTTAGGACGACCTCAACTTTTGTTGGACGACTAAAAATAAATCTTGGTTGCCCCGTGTACAACAAAAAATTTTCCTTAAAATCGAGCTCTGGTTGTCATTCGGTAACTGTGCTCAATCCACCTATTATATTTGCACTTGGTCTGTAATTTATTGGAGCCAGAACCAATTGCAAAAATTTCAAAACTCTGTCACAATGCTACAATTAGCATCAACTGCTAGAAATTTGACTCTTGTGTCGTCTTCTTTAAAACCACACCACTATCAGTAACTAAAAATGAAAATACTGAATGATTATGTATCTGAACATACTCATACAATGCTTATTCAAACCAAGTATCTTTAGACAAACCTCATTAAACTAAAGAAGAAGCCTTAACCAGTGACAACATTGTTTCACTTTCGGCTGCCTCGCCACCACATAATCTTTATCGATTCTGTTCTTTGTACTTGTAAGAATTATTTCCGTGATAAACGAATATACAGACAATGATTTGAACAGCATTGCAACGCCATTGTGTTTTTCTTTCGTTATCACATAGCTGTCAGGACATGTTTTTGTTTCTTCCATAGTTGATAAAACTAACTGGTTGGGAAACTCAACAAACTTCAAAAAGAGTGTAAAAAAGCTGCTTTGTCTTAGGTTGAACGAACCGTGACAATGCACATTGCTTTGTTCAATGTGTGAGCCCAAATATTTTTACTGGTTGGTTGTTCACATTCATTTTAATACCTTTTGTGTTTTGTGCACAGTCAAGGCCACCGAGCAAAAGAAATAGCGAGCAATAACCTATAACAAAGAAACTGGCCCAGTTTTATAACCATTTCGCTCTATTAACTATATTTCTACGCAGTACCGATTGCAATACTAGAACCACCTGTGAACCGCGTCACAGCACACATTGGAACAACAGCACAGTGCACATGCGCAGCCACGGGTGTACCAAAGCCGACCATAACATGGTTATACAACGACTTGCCGTTAATGAAAGGCGAGAGGCTAACTGTGGTGTCCAAGGATGGGCGGGGCTCCCTGTCAATCAGTAATATCCAAAAGTCAGATGCAGGAAGTTACACTTGCGTTGCAAGTAACAACATGTTACAGCGAGTTACTGCACGGCCTGACTGTCACGTTGTTGTGAAAGGTGAGGGACTGGAAGTGTGGAGGTTTGATTGACAATTTAACGAAAACAACAACAACAACAACAAGTTCAACAACAGGACTTAGGCTTTCTTAAAAAGCTATTAATCTTTAATTTTTAGTGCCGTTTATGCTTTATAGTCTATTTCTTTTTGTTGATTTGGGTTATATCCGCTTTCTATATTTTTGCAAGTTTAGGTAGTTTTCAATATTTTAATGTGAAAGTTGCCCGAAAGATGTTAAAGTTGTTTTTAAATTAACAGTACTGTCACTGCGTATATCCAGTCCCAGTTGTTTTGTGCATGGGTTTTGTTCAAACGAACTTTAATGTACTACCTTGTTTTCTGATTCTAGTCGCGAATACTTTGTTACAAGTTTGTTAGAACTTCGAATGTTTTACCGCAAAAAACATTTTGACACAAACAATGAATAAAAACACTTCATTTATTGAAATCGACCGCGTTTATAAATGGCGGTTATTTAAATATTCTTTTATCTCTATTTAAGTTAGCCCGACTAGCCTCGTTCAGGTAAATATATTTTTTGATTTTTTAACTTAAGAACGAGGCTAGTTAGGCTAATTTGAATATATATATATATATATATAGACGAAAAATATGAAAATAGCCGCCATTTCTAAATAGGGTCTGTAGGCAAGAGCCTATGCAAAATCAATGTGTCTGTTAACTAAAACGAGGTACACATAGTTTGTTAAAACTAAAAATTAAGACTGTTACCTCGGTGACTGCTGTGCTTCTGTTATAAATGTTTAGTAGCTAAGTGGCCAGTATGATGTATTGCTGAATAAAATACAAGTTAAATTTTATCCATTTAGATGGTACTGACACCTAACGAGAAAAAATAGGGAAAATGGCATCAAAGCTATTCTCTGGAGTTGTGTTATGTAAAGGCGACAAAAGTTATCAGGGTGACAGGACAATATATATGTAGGTGACTTTATGGACCTTGTCTTGTTTAGGCCGAGGAGAATACTGCACCGGTTCTACGTTCAATGCCAATTCAACGTCTGCAGAGGATTGTTTACCTTGTTACTGTATGGGCCGATCAGCCGAGTGTCGCAGCTCTCAGTTGTATGTTAATCAGGTAAGTTCATAGAGCGGCTCAGTTTGTCTTCAGTTGTACGTGTGGAAACACCTGTTTTTGCCTGGCAGTTCCAACCCATACGATGAAAAACACAGACAAGTTCAGTGTATTTCTTTGCTTGCAGGTATTTTATTGCTTGTTCCGTTCACATGTCCATCGCCGATGATTAGTGTTATCTTTATTTTAAAATTGTGTTAGTTTTCGAAGCAGTTCTCTCCAGTCTTTTTTTAAACTTTCAGTCGATATCTTTGGATTGGTAGATCGAAGCTTAGGTGGCATCTGTTGCGTGAAATGGTTAAATATCTTCGAGATCCTTTTATATAGCACTTCTTTTATATCTTATCTTCATTTTTCAAAGGAAGCTTTTGAAGTTACTCCAAAATGTTCAAAAGTGATTTTGGTACTTCAGATTGAGATGGAGAGTTTTGGCAATGTTTCTTTGCGCTACAAACTTGTCACTGTTTGGTTCGTTTGTTTTCGGGGTAATTTCCAGCGTTTGTTACTCAGAAGGTATTCTAATTAATTATATGTTTAAAATAAAACTCTAATGAACATGGATAAACTCGGGGCGATAACCTGAATTTTGTTCGAGTGTTGAATCAGTACCGTTACTCGGGGCCCGTACGGGTCCTGGAAAACCTGGAAAGTCTTGGAAAATCAAAAGTTCAAATTCCAGGCCTGGGAAACCTGGAAGATTAATGACAGTCCTGGAAAAGCATCGAAAATTCGTTTTTTCTTGTTCATTAAATAGAAAATAATTATCTCTTGAATTCTTATCGCTCACAATTTCCTAAGGACCATTGTGGGCGAGGAATCAATGCGAAAAGCACCCCAAAATGCTCGTATTATCTGCAAACGTCCGAGCACTTCAGTAGTTACAACAGTGACAATATATGGTCACAGGTATTGCTTCATAGTTAAATTTTGTTGTAAATTGCTACATTATTGTTTCAATGAATATTTTTAGGTTTTTTAGATCCTGGATTTTTGTAGATGTTAACCTGGAAAGTCCTGGAGTTTAAATTAGCGATTAGTGTAGGAACCCTAAATCTGCTTATGTTGCAAACTTGTTATCTCTGCAGCTGAAGTCAACGTTCAACGACGCCAGCAGCAAATCAGGCTTCCTGTTGTTTCAGAGCAATGGGGATGAGTCCAGATCTTCATCTTACCGAGTAGACGTGGCAACTCAGGAGCTTAGAGCCAGAAATGTGTCTGCAGATGGAGTATATTTTTGGAAATTACCAAGTCATTATGGTGGCAATAAGGTGCGCGCTCGATGAAACAACAGAATGACGTCATCTTTGATGTAACTGTTGAAGATTAAGTTCGTACATGCAGAATCTGATTGACAAATAGAACTAAGATAAACTTCTGATTAACACAGGACGGCCGTGTTAACTTTTCGGCTAGCTTTCTCAGTCCCTCATCAAGTTTTAACTCAGCTGGCTTTTATTTTCTATGTCTGTCCTGAATTTGTTTCATGCTGGTTATATCACTCACGGTGCCAATATCTATTTATCTCATTGGTTAATATGTAGATACCCTTGTTTTTGTTTTCGTGAATAGCCACAGGGGAATTGTTTTCTTTTCAGATGGTGACGATTTGCATCCCGCCCTAATCTTCGGACGGAGAAGACGAAGACCGTTTTGTACGAAACTTTGTGCCATTATCGAAGCTATTGTCTTACAATGCAATCGTGTTTTCTGTTCGAGAGCTGTGTAATCCTTTCATCAGCTGTACGTGCCACTTAGACTCGGAGGAAGATGCTTTATCCATTTTTTTCCATGAGAGAGGAGCTTCTAATTTACTTCGGTTGCTTCCTTTGAGACTACTAAAGACAGAAAAATGACACACATTTCTTTAGGTATTTAAAAAAAGAACACGTTTTTCTTTTGCCCACAGTTGACCAGCTACGGAGGAAAGATACGCTACACCATAAAATACACGCCAGAATTTATCCCACTTGAGGGCAAATTCACCCGGAGTACTAGTGGCGGGAAACCTAAAACGCGCGATGGTTACTTTGATATCATTATTGCCGGTAGTGGAATCCCACAAGGCCCTAGTGACCACGTGGGGCAAACTGATCCAGACTTGAGTGAGCCTACTCTCCCAACAGAGTCCACTGACCAGTATGTGTCGACAAAACCTACAGAAAGAACAACAGATAGTAAGCTTGAGAGAAACAAACGTGGCGTTGGTAATAGAGAAGCAACTACTTTGACGAGGCCATCTGAAGGTGCCGTAGTTTCGTCGTCTGATCCTGCTCAGGAGATCTCATCACTTTCAGTGACTCCTTCAAATGTTGGCAGGACGACAAGAGTGTATACCACAGCACGTATTTCTAGTCCACCATCAAGTGAGTATTCTGTTTCTGTCAGCAGGAAAACGTAGTAAGAGTATTGCATCTGAAATTGTGTTTTAGTTACTCACAGTTCAGGAATTTACGGAGGTCGTTTATAATTTTAACTGAAGACTTTACTTTTACGTTATCGTTAGAAATAGTGATGATGTTGGTAATACACTGTACCATTGCTGATAATGTTGGTGATTGGTTGTGATGATAATTACGTTAGTGCATGAAGACGGTAATATTGATATTGACATTGCTGTTGGTAGTAACAATGATAGGTGACGATGATAAAGTTATATGCAAGTGTAACCTTTTCTATTATTCTTGACGGCAGCTGTCGAGGTTGTTCCTATTTTCATAAAGTGTGTTGGAATTTGACCTTGTTGAACATAGTTTCTTAAATGTAATGGCAGTTGCATAAAATATACAATATAGTTAAAGAAGATGAAAAAGGAGTAACAATGACTTCACAGTATCAAAACACTTTGAAACTTTAAGTCGTTGAAAGATTTTAGGTTTAAAAATATTTCCAGTTCGAAGATCTTTTTACAAAAAGGTCTTTTGGACGATAGTATAATTACTGTGGTTTATTTGTCTTCTTATCTCCTCTACAGAATGCAAGGACGCTCCAGGTTGTGTGCTTGTAGCTTCACCCGAGAACTGTTCCCTCTATCCGAAGTTTATGAAGAAATACTGTCCGAGAGCGTGTAAACTATGTAACGACACAGGTAAGACTTGTTCATTATAACTTTGGAAGACTCGTTTATTTCTTTTCATTTCATTAAGTCAGTAATTTCACTAATACAACTACAAGAATTTGCAAGTGAGAAGAGCCAAAGCCAGTGGCATGGAGATCAGCAGATACATTGGAAAGAGAAATGAGACAGACTAGTTTTTGTTGAAGAAACTGTTCTTAATTGTTCTTACTAGTTGGCGAGTGAGCGAAGTGCACCGTTTGATCAACAAAGGCTGATATGATATGTTTTAGGGTTAAAAACTTCTGCTTTCTGCTAAGCATCGGCACTACCTAAAACTTAAAGTAACCTGAACTGCTTAAACTTGCTGATATGTCAGACTTGCAAAATTTTACTTGCATCGCTCTTCCATGTCAGATGAAGCGGATGGGCCCACACAAGCCACTTCAGTTAGCGGCAAAGTTTTCCCCCTGGCTCCAGGTTAGTATTCAGAAAAAGAACAGACTTACTGCATGTTTGTTCCCCGAGTTTATAGAAAACACTTGGAACATGGCAAAATACAGTTGGTCTTGACAGATTGCGCCGGGGATCACACTCCTGCGTAATTATCGACTGCTGTAGGGCTTCAAAGTAAAACTTTGTTAGGCGCACAAATGCGTCTAGTTTTAAACTTTTGGGCTTTCACCTAAACATTAGGTTACTTTTAAGACTGACGTTCATGCCCAAACAAGAACTTTTTTGAGCAAATCAAGTGGAAAATTTCTACATTTGACATGAGACAAACACGTTGACTTTGTAACTCTTTCACGAATTAGGATGTACCCTACCTGAGAGCTCAGTCATTGCCCCTGTATTATGAGCGAAGTCTTTCTTCTGGCATTCAGGGTGTTTTGTCCAACTTTTGTCGGAATGTTTATGACTGTTATTCATAGGTTGCATTCTATTAGCTGTTACTTTGAATGTTTTAGGTACATTTGTAAAAATCTGGTGGCATATGCATTCTAATTGTCTCTAACTTTGATTCCTGTAACTTTCTGAAGGAAATGATTTGTAAATCTCCCCCGAAATATGTTATACATAGAACTTATCCTACGGAAGTGACAGTAATATGTGATTGATCAGTGTCATAGAGTTCTTATGTGACACTATTCTCAGTGAAGAAAAGTGCATGACACATTTGCCGTGACAATTTGTGAAGTGACAGCGCTGTGACAACAGTGTGTGCGTTCGTTTTATAGCTTGCTAACAGACCGCTGACACACTACTTTTGTAACACAGCTGTCACATTCAACATGTCCCTGCCGCCACTGTGACAATGACAATAAAGCTTTCATTGACATAACGCCGTGGGCCCTGAAATAAGTCTTTGGTTGCAATCTTTCTTTGTGTGTTTTTAAGTTATCCGCAAGTTCGAGTGTTTGGAGATGCGTATAGCCAAGGAACCAAGTTGACCATTTGGATTCAAATATAGAAACTTACGTACTTCGAAGTTTACTGAACTGTAGTGCGTTTGTTAACACAAATGACTGGGCTGTGCTTATCTCTCCAAGCAACCACAACCAAACCCGAAACAAAAATGGAACATGTAATCAATAAATTTTTACGTCTTCTGACGTAAACCAAATGAGCAATATAGGTTTCTAGGCAACTACTTACCCTCCCCTCCCCTAAACTTGAAGCTAAACCTAACCTCAACCTAAGGGAGGGGTAGGTGGGGAGCTGCACAGAATCCTACATTGATCGCGAACCTTTGGTAGTTCTTTCATATATGGTACATTTTTGAACACTATGGTGCCCCCAATTCTTCAATGTACACTTTGGTGTCCCAAAAACTTAGTAATACTTCCATTTCTAAGTAAGGGAAGTAAGCGAAGTAATGGAAGTTGGCCAATAGAAGTATTACTAAGTATTGGGGACACCATAGTGTACCATGAAAGTATTGGGAGCACCATAGTGTACCATGAAGTACTGGGGACACCATAGTGTACCATGAAAGTATTGGGGACACCATAGTGTACTATTTAAGTATTGGGGACACCATAGTGTACCATTTAAATATAGGGGACACCATAGTGTACCATATAAGTATTGGGGACACCATAGTGTACCATATATGATGGAACTACCGAACCTTTTATGTTTCTGCAAGGATGCAAGGACCGCCGGCCCTTCTGTGCCTTTTACGTGTCTCCTGTGTACTGCAGGAAACATTACGATTTCGTTATGGAGTACTGCCCGAAGTCCTGCAACATGTGTTGTAAGTACTTCATATATGACTTGGGGAGAGAGGTAAAAGTCACATGGTTGCAGGTGCTAAACGTTGCAGCACGAGCTTTAGTAAATTGTGGTTAATAGGCAGTGAAAATTGTACTACATCTTCTTAAACCTCAGCTGTGTCTATCTCTGTTTATCAGCCTTATTTAGAGAATTCCCTTCGAAAAGATTCATCTCCCAGTCACCATATTTGAACTGATCGGTTTGAATAGGACCCAGGTCATCACACGGTCAAACTAAAATCACGTCATTAATAAATTGGCCGTTTGACCCTGTGATGATCTAGACATGAGTCAAATCGAACAGTTCAAATATGGCGGCTGGGATAAGAACCGTTTACAGTGAGTACTGAAAAGAGGGGCGATTGGGTTTTCTCTTTGTGGATTGCTAGTTTAGAATTAGATTTAGAAGGGCTGATAAACAGAGAAGCAAGACACGATACAGGCTTAATGAACATGTTTATGTGATAACATTTTCGCTAGTAGCAGTGAGGAGAAAGAAAGGACTACTGGCGTGCAGTGGCACGGTGCTTGTTAACAAGTCCATTCCAATTTCAATTTAAGCGAATGTGGTGCACACGCGCTAGTTAGATTAGTTCAGGTTCGTATTTTGGATCTCAGACACCTTAACTGCTTAAGTCGTCAATCAACTTTAAAACCACTCGTTCTTTTTCCAGCACTGATCACGAACAAAGTTCGTCTGCTGCTAAGATTCATCTCAGTAAGATGTAAAAGAATGAGGTTAATGTAAAGTGGCGGTTAATTTAAGTCAGCCACGTTTAACTGAAGCAAACCCCGTACTCTCCATTTGCCAGCATGATTCTCTATTTAAATTGTTGTTTTTTGTTTTAGTACCTTTTGATATAGGCCAGCCCACTAAATCCACACCTACAGCATCAAGCGCATCTGAATACGGTAAGGAATACTTCTCCAACTCAAAATCCGAAATAATTCTGAGTGTATCAAAATCTTTTTTACAAAGAACGCCACCCTCTATTATCGGTTCTCTTCTCAGTATAGTTTTTTAAAAATAAAACTGATGGTTAATGAAAGTATGTCTCGGCTCTCATTCCATCTAACAGTAGAGAGTGAACTTTTCTTCCAACATTGATAGATAGATTGAAAACTCAGGAGTTGCTTTCGAAAACCAGTCGAAACTAGCTCTTCTTTTAAGAATCAAGACTATCGATTTTTTCAACTGTTTGGGATATGTTAAGAAGTTACTCAGTGAGGCCGTACGTATGTCTTGAAAATATAGCATGACATTTCCTTATACGAACAGTTTTGCAAGGTTCTTATGCAGTCTCTTCCACTTGTCTCTTAAATGGAACCTCGTTCCCAGGGTCCCCCTTCGCCAGAAGGGGTGCTCTGGGAACGAGGTTGCTTTTGAATGTGTGTATCCAGCACAACTTGGTAAATTGCTGTTATACACTGAGTAGCAAAGCCAATCAGATTGAAGCATTTACTATATATCTTTTGCTAATTTTTTTTTACGGTTTTATGTTCGGGTTATCTTTGCGGTTTGTCTTTGTTTTAGTTTCATCAGGCAGTTGAAAAAGTATATAAAAATAATGAACTTAATTATACAACTTAGTCACCGTGGAGTACAAAAAACCCCGTGTGTGAGCGAGGTTTGCACAGTTAGTAAGATTTCTCACTGCCAAGGAGGTCCCGGGTTCAATCTCCGGCCTAGTTGAAGGGCTATTATAAGCCGTTGGTCTAGTCTCTTGACGTTCTATCGGAGGGTTTAAAAAGAACCCACACACTTGTCGATTGGTGTAGGCTAATGCCGGTGTTGTGAACTGTCACCTCCTCCCCTACAAAGGGTCTGCTGTAACTGGGGAAACCTGTAGTAGAGGGGAAAAAGCTGGATAAACTTTGTTTAAGCCTGAAACGAGTACAATTTTCCTGCAATATTTTTACCGTAGAGGTTTCTTGTATAGCAGCATACCAATTGAACAGGTTTTTATGAAATTTTACATTAAAGAAAAGTCGTATAATAATTCTCTTACTAGACAAATTATTAGTACATGTAGTTTGGCTGGATATTATTAATCGTCTTTTGTATTTTGCTCGCCTTTCGGGCACGTCAAATTACTGCAAGCCTCACAACAATATCCAGCCATATCTACTGTCCAACATCAATAAATAAACTTAAGTCAGTGAAAGATTGTTTGGAATAACCAGTACTCCCGCCAGCTTGCGATAGATCTTGATTTTGCACTACCTTCCAAAATTTTTAATTGTGCGAAACAGAAATGGCGCGCAAAGCATGCCGAATCCTCTCTGAACTGGGCGTATCTTTGAGTTATTCTGTTTTGCATGCTGACAAGAGTTTTTACTATAGATTGTGTCGACACGAGAGACGATTGTCACACATATGCATCTGAAAAATACTGCAAGAACCATGCACCTTTCATGAGACGGAATTGCCCTCGGACTTGTAATTTCTGCGTGGGTAAGACAGTAAATGCCTAACATAATTAACATTCAATATATAAAAGCTGCATGAGTACTTAATAATTGCCGTAATTAAACTACTAATGTTGCACTAGTTTATGTGCGCGCTTTAAAGCGGCTGTTTCGTGTATTTGTTTAACATAGGGTTGCGTTGCTCAAGAAAGCAAGACACAATTTAGAGAATGTGAATCAGTGAGGGTGTCTTGTTGGTTATGATCGGCAGGTTTTTGCAATAAGACAGTATTCCAATTCAAACACTTTTTCCAAAATGTCGACATTATGGTTTCTTTAAAAGGTTGTGGCGTGAAGACCAAACTTTGTGTACTCTGATTACAAGCATATAAACGACGTACGATGTAACAAGATCGCAAATTAGAAACGTACCAAAGCTTAACAACCACTTTTAAGCGATTAAAACTTGTTCGTTGAATTAAGTCTTTCGCTTTCAGTGTGTTTTGCGCTGACAAATAATGCAACGTTTTGTGAAGTGTGGAAATTTGCCTCGAGACAGCTGTTTTAAAGTGCAGTCATCGCTAACCTTTAATATCAGTAAATAAAGAAAACGTTCAATTTAAGGGGCTTCTGTGGGGATGCTTTAGTTGTAAAACTGATAATAGTTAAATATATCAGGAGTTTCTCAGTAATTGAGAACGTAGCTTCTTAGAGACGCAGGTAATTAAAAGAGCTTACAATACTTAAGTAATCCAAATTATTTACAGGCTTTATAAGCATTTTAGAGACAAATTATATACGTTTTAAAGTGACCTTAAATGCTGTAATTAGAACTGATAGCATCTTTGTACAACGAAATGTTTTGCTCCCAGAACAGCTCACAGACATAACTGGCCAAGTATCTTATAACTAGTTACAGCTTTGCTTTTAGTTATCAGTAGTATTAAAATCTCGGTTATCATTATCATCATTACTATCACTATTATGACTGTCATCACTATTTTCATTGTTATCTTAATACTTATCATTTCATTATCATCATTATCAGTCACATTATTATCATCGTCATTATCACTATTATCTTGTATAACATTTTTCATTATTATCTTTGTTACCAGTATTATCAATATTATCTTTGATATCAATAATATCATCATTATTATCAATCTTTTTGTCATTTTTGCTACTATAATATACTAAACAATGTTATGTTATATTATGTTATGTTATATTATGTTATGTTATGTTATGTTATGTTATATGATTATATTATGTTGATTACGACAACCTTTCCTAAACGCTTATCCTAATAAGATGAAAACAGAAAAACCGTTAACACATATTACATTCGTAGTAATCTTGTTTTGAATCAAGCTTGATAGATTCACTTCCATATGAGTCGGTTTGAACTTTAGTTTAAAATCGAACGCCTGTTTTGATACTGTCACCCAGCTTGATTCGGTGACTAAATTTGTGGATACGTCGTTTACTTCGCTGTCGGGATCCCGACTTTTCTTAGGTAAGCTTACAAAACGCCATAAAAGGCCCAGAGAGACATGGCAATCAAAATAAAATCTCACATCCCAATTGAGTGCTGAAGAAGAAGTTGGAAGGGAGGTTTTCGTCGAGGAAGAAGAATTTTAGAAAGGAGAGCAACAGGAAGAAAGAAAATAGAGATACCAGTCATATATTTTGAATAACAAAACCTAAAATGTGTGTACAGATTCTGCTAGCACCACAGTTAGCACCAGTGAGTTTTCTGGGAAGCCTACTGTACCTGATGGTAGAGATATCTCGACAGCACAGAGCTCGGGTCAACCGACAACATCAGGTAAGGTTCTAGCTACATCTTCTGTGGTTGATTTTTATAGCATCATGAAGGATGTATGCGCGTAAAATAATTCCCCGGTTTTCTTGCCGACGTTGTTGTTACCATTCCGGGCTCAAACTCGGCCGTCGAACGATCGTTCAATCGCTTTACCCGTGTGCTGTCCGACCAACGGCTGAGCACCAGTCACACGTTGATGATGATGAGGCTGCTCTTGATTGGGTATTTAAAATAAACCTATACACTACTTTCATAGTTTGCTCCCCTGATCATAAACAATAACTTCAAGTCGAGGCCAAGTTCCAAGTTCTCGTACATTTGCTGTATTTTAGCCCTGCTATCCTTGACGCGAAGTTTTTGTTCATGGCCACTGGGGAGTATTATGAAAGTGGTCTATACATACCTATTATTAGCCGAGTGTGAGGTCCGTACGGCAGGTTATGGACCAAGTTTTTCTTTCGTTTTATGGCCCAACTGCGAAGCGTCCGAGCCATGAAAACTAGGAAGGAAAAACGAGGGGCCATAACTTGCCTTACGGACCGAGCAAACGAAGCTACTAAGGTGATATATATATGTTGCTTTGTTGATTATTTGAAGCGAGGCTGAAAATGACAGCCGCTCCAGAACTAGAGGTCCGTACGCAACTTACGGACCTGAAATTGACCAATCACAGCACGCGAAATCAGTCAGCCATATAAAAAAAACACATTATTTCTTAGTACAAAATATGGGACCAACAATCACCGCAAGCGATGGCACGCCTTGGCCAAAAACGGCGTGCGATGTGCCACACGCCTGCAGTTTTGCTCCTTGATAGGCCTGGATATTCTTTATGGATTAAACCCAAACAAAGAATCAAAAGATACAGTTGTAGCAAAATATTATATCTGCGTGCATGCAAACAGCAGGAGGATTTAGTAATTTCACCATATTTCTAAAGGATAAGACAAGACCAAAGGAATGATCGAAAGCTTTGCGAAGGAAACTTTGCACATTCAGCTACTGTTTGAATCCTTGTTCCCTTACAGCTGGCGTCGCTGGATCCTTTTCTGAAACTCCGCCCACCGTACACACAACCCAGGCAGCCACCAGAAACGAAACCAGCTCCAAAGTTCCTTCCAAACGTTCTACCACCAAAATTATACCTAACACAGAGGACATTTCTGCGTCAAGCTCGTCTCCTAAAAGCCCACACTCGATCTCCACATCTCAGCTCTCCACGAGTGATCCTGACTCGGCAGCCGTTTCCAGAGTTGTGTCAACCACTGCAGCTGCTACATCTGTCGGCACTACTGTAACTTCAAACAAGCCGAACCCGACCACAATTCCAGTATCAGCAAGTAATCACTTAAATTATTTAGTACAACATAATTTTTTTTTCAGCCCAAATGATGAAGTATGAAACTAACTGTTTTTGCATTTTTAGCCTTAAGTTGTTTCTTTCCCTTTTTTGCTGCCATTTCAGTTACTTCATTGTTATTGTCTTGTAATTTATTAGTTTTGTTTGCTTCGTGTTTTTTTGTTTTTGTATTTCATAGTTTTGTTTATTTTGTTCTCCTTCTGTTTTTGTTCCTTTTGTCTCGTTCCTTTTTGCTAGTTATTGTTCTTCTTCACTTTTATTTCTTGTTGTTTTTCTTTTTGTTTATCCTGTTCTCGATTTGCTAAATTACCATTGCTCTTGTTTTTGTTTTTCGCTACGTGTTCTTTCTCTTGTTTTTTCTTCTTGTTCTTGTTTTCTTTCTATTTACCTTTGCCATCATTTTGATAGTGTTGGTAACCTTTCACCCGACCTCCCAACTTTGATTTCTTTTTTTTCCATTTCTTCTGCCGTTGTTCTTGAGCATCATATTCTTGCAATTCAGATTCCTCAGATAAGGCAATAATTTATATTGACGTTTTACGAGCCGTATATCACTGTAGTCTCCTCGTTGCAGACTGCAAAGACTTGAGACCATATGGATGTCGTGTCGTCGCGAACCCTGGCTACTGCAAACGGAACAAAGTGTTCGCAATGAGAGTTTGCGCAAAGACGTGCAAATTTTGCCGTACGTACAAATTTAGATGTTTTTTTTTTCAGATCATAGAGTTATTTCTGATTGCCTTTTTCTCTTTACTTAGAGTTAGCACTAAAACCTACAGAATGGGAACAACTATGTTTCATATATGTAATCTTTACAGTAAGGTTAAGCGTTTCTTCTTTTTATCATTTTTATTGTAGTTTAGTTGTCGGTTTTAAGGAGGCCTGGACAATTTTGGTTTACTATTTTTCTTTTGCGTGTTCCGGTGGTTTGCTTATTCCAAAACATATCTTTACTTCAATTCAGTTTCATCGTGAATTTATCCAAGCATGTGTTTTTAAAATAATGATTTAATTTGCCTAATTTTTTTTCCTTTCAGGTTCTGTTGACACAGATACTTCCAAACAAACTACCGTTGCGCCAATTCGAACAACACCAATTTTGTCAAAAGGTTTGTATCAGTATTAGACTCGGCAGTTGCGTTGCAAATCAATATAAGATAGAGCATGTTGAAAAAATTATGTTTGTTTGACCATTAGATGATACCTTAATCTTTTCGACTCTGCTCGATTATGCTGTCTCTTGTGTCCTTGTTTTTTTTATGAAAGCAACACAATTGTCCCAGTTAATATTTTGTAGGGCGGTGAGCTGGAACCCAGTCTACTCGGATCTATGCTTGAACCTGGTGGTCCAGATTTCGCCAAATTTGTGCACGCTTCCTTAACTTCATTTTGTTATTATTTCAACTCATTGCGGAACGCTTTGAAACACCTGATTAGCTTAAGATGTAATCCGATTTCAATACATTACAGTATGTTACAATATAACACAACACAATAAACTGATTACAATGGGTAACGCTATTTTTTTTTGTACAATAAAGTGTTCTCCCTTGTGGCCCTCTAGAATTAAATAATCTTATTTGTTATTTTCTTTTTACACTTATTTTACCTTCGGTGAGACACAAAAAATGCCTGCAAGTTCTGAAATGGTTGATAAGACAACGTGTAGGCACCTCAGCCAAGGTCTCCAATAGAACGTTAAACTTATTCATTGGAACAAAATTTTGTTTGTATTTTGTCATTGTTGTTAATGTGACTATCGTTGTAGTAATAATAAGAATAATAGTAATAGTAGTATTAAAAATAACAATAATGCCACTTCTACTAATGATAATAATAGTAATAATAATTAGAAGAAGAAGAAGAAGAATAGACAATTTTATCAAATTTTTGAACGCCGAAAATACAAAGCTTGAAAAACCTCGAGCTTATCATTAAAAACTTCGATGCGTTCGCTTTGTCTGATTCGTTATCGTCACCAGCATCACTACAATTATACTGATTGTTATTATTACTGAGACTATTGCTCATACTATTTTAGATTTTCTGACATTGTCATTGCGTTGTTTGCGAGTTCATGAACTTACCTTATGTTGTTGTACCTCCCCTTAAATAGATTGCACAGATTTGAGACCCTACGGATGTAGCAGAGTTGCCAATCCTTTTTATTGTAAGAAGAACGCATTCTTTGCCAGAAGAGTCTGCCCCAGGTCCTGTGGATTTTGCCGTATGTATTAACCATTTACATTGCGTTTTTCTTACGTATAACAGCATCGAATTCCTAAGTATGTTAGTGGTTGTATCGGTCGGGATCCTTTGATGGGCTAAACCAACCAAAAGCTATATTTTTTCCAAGTACAAGAACAACTAGTTTAAAAACTTTTTGTAAAAGGGCGGCCTCGTTTACTTTGGGTGTAATCGAGTTTTGTAACGAATGGTTTCAGGTTCTAGATATTCGAATAGCTTTTAAAACTTACTTCTGTGCGTAAACACAATGAAAATCACCTTTTACGTTTGAGGCACCCAAACCCAGAATTGGTGATGTTCTACAACAATATTAAAACTTGTAACGACGGTTTTAACTTCTCCCTCAGTTTGATTTTTTTAAAATCTGTTAAACCTATTGAATAGGACATTTGAATGGTGTCATATTCTTCAACTACCAGAATGCTTGATCGACTTTCATTTGTAAAATAATTAGTGCAAACTATCCTCATGAGGGAGCGGAAATGTGAAGGAGAAAAAAAAAATCGTAAAGCATTCCGGTAGTTGTAGTAAACAGACACCATCATGCCAATGTCCTATTTTTTTTTGAGCAAGCTCAACATTTTGGACGGTTTTGAATTTGTAGATCAACTTAGTTTTAGTTTGTACAATGTGGATCTCCTCTGTTCAATAGGCTATCTTGCAAATGCTTTTTTTACCTGGTTCCAGTTCACTCAGGATTCAAAATATGATGACTATTTGTGGCCGACCAACTTCATTTTGTACCGCGAGTGAACTCGAACGAGGAAAACTTCCATTAGCAAAGTGGAGTTTTTATAACAGTTTTTTGAGTTTTATGTTGCAAAATTCCAAGTAAATGAGTAAGTTGTATCAACCGTCATCAATGACAAAATGTTAGTAGTTATGAAAAGGTAATCTTATTAATATGTTTGTGTCCTCACGGCAGTCCTTTGCGGACTGAGAGAAAATATTTGCAAGTGGTTTCAGATTTATCTTTCATTTGCTCTTTAAGGGTGCGTTCGTTTGGGATTATTCTGGAATAGGATGACATGGATTATCATCCCTGAAAATGATTTCAACCGATCACAGCATAGTTCAGAAAAAAGTTCATGTATTTCTATCCCGGCATGGGCCCAAACGAACCCACCCTAAGTTAACTTCCAATGCAATTCACGAGCTCTCTTGGAAATGACAAATGCTTCTGATTTATATTCAACGATGGTTACCCACAAATGTTCTCGCAAATGATATTTCTTGCCTTAACTATGCCTAAGATACTAGTCTTACTGAATTGTTTCAGTTTTAACAACTTTGTCAATGTAATAATCTATTTTAGGACCAATAACAGGAGAGGGGACAACCACAGCTCCGCTGCCGACAACATATCGTTATCCTAAAGGTTTGGTTCTCCAACTTAGGTATCTTTTGGATTACCTTTTAATTAGTTTTTGTAATAATTACAATATAGATTTATGCTTTAAGTCCGGCTTTTCCTTCACAGTGTGCAAGGATTTGAGACCGTATGGATGTAGCAGGGTTGCTAACCCTTCTTACTGTAAGCGAAACTGGTTGTTTGCCAGGAGAGTCTGTCCAAAGTCATGTGGCTTCTGCGGTATGTAAATATCGATAATTATGTCTGCAGATGGTTTTGTTTCAAAGAGAAAATGTATAGGAAAAAAATTACCAGAAAAGGAACAAACATGGTTTTCCTTAAGGTTCCTGTACACTAAATAGGCCAAAACATCAAAATTGAGAATTTAGTAAAACAGATAACCAGTCAGGGAAAAAAAACTGGAAGATAAAAGGCTCGCTCAAAATCTGCAAACAGTTTTCGGGATATTGCTAATGAGAGATTCCGCCGGAAGTAACTTTGCACTCTTCTGTTGATTCTCTAAAGTCGATTTTCTCCAAACAACTTTAAGGAGAAATCGAGCTATTCAAAACATTCCAACTCGCTTAATTCCTGCGCAATTGCTTTAATTGCTGGAAGGAAGATAAAGGGTGTATTATCCTTTCCTGGATTTGAATCAGTCAATCACCTTTTATGGCTGGTTCCAGAAAGTTTTTAGATTTTGAGCAAACAAACGGAAAACTCAGGTCATGAAAAATCTAAAACGAATTTGTAAAAGTGCCGGTACAGATCTGAAATACACTGTGCGGAAGTGTAGTAAAAAGTGAAATGTAACGGACTTGGAACTTGGAATTGATAGTACAAAGTGAAATGTGACGGACTTGGAACTTAGAGAAGCGAAAATCTTTGGTCGGAAACTGCGCCATGAATTTCACTCTTCAAAACGATTTTGTAAAATTAAGTTACTCAAACATTTAGAGAATTTCAAAAGCTTTCCAGTGATGTATAGGTTTATGGGTATCTGACGCATATCATCAGAGCTACGGACTGATAACCAAAAACACCGTTTAAGGTGTACAGTAACCTTATGTGACAGAAGTCCAAAACAAGCATCTTACTAGAGTTCTCTTCTCATGGCTCAGCAATTTGACAATGAAATAGTTGGTAAAGTAAGCAAGGTTTTTTATCATGTGTAGTTCCAACCACAACAAAGTTACCAGTCGTTGGCACGGAATCCACTTCATCGACAGAAAGCACAGCTGTGAAATCGGACCGATCAACCACTAAGTCTGTTGACATGGGTACACCAACAACTACAACACAAGGTACCAGTAAACCTTACGTAGTGCTTTCATGGATACAGTTAGAAGTATGGTTATGAGAAAGTAACTCCGCAGGGAATAGTTAGAAGTATGGATATGAGAAAGTAACTCCGCAGGGAATAGTTAGTAGTATGGATATGAGAAAAAAAACTCCGAAGGTTATTAGCAACTTAACTTTAACTACTGAGCTATGTTAATATTTCTTACAGTATTATTCATACTTTCAACATTGGCACGGGTTAACACAGGGTTCGTACGGGTCCTGGAAAACCGGGAAAGTCCTGGAAAACCAAAAAGTGAAAATCCAGGCCTGGAAAACCTGGAAATATAGTGACGGTCCTGGAAAGTCCTAGAAAATTCGCTTTTTCTTGTTCAGTAAATAGTTATCTATTGAACATTTGTCACTCACGTTTTCGCAGATTTTGTGGACGAGGAATAAACGCGAAAAGCATCGCAAAAATCCCGTATTATCTGCGAACGTCTGCACTTCAGTTGTTACAACAGAGACAATAAAAGGTCGCAGATATAGCTCTATAATCAAAATTTGTTTCAAATTGCTACATGGTTGCTTCAGTGGTTATTGTAGGTTTTGAAGGTCCTTGATTTTTGTTAATATTAACTTGAAAGTCCTGGAATAGTCCCTGAATTTTACATGGCCACTAGTGTACAAACCTTGTTGACTAGGACTTACTTTGACCTGCATATTATGAATGGCTTCTAGCATTGCAGATGTCATGGATTCGAACCCTGTTGAAGCCTGAAAGGCCTGAAAGTTTTTGGCGGAATTCTTTGCAAGTGTTTAAGTTGCAGTTAAACAGCGGCGAAAATCATTTTTCATTCAAATCTACCCCATTCGCAGATAATAGTATATTGTATACTGACATTGTTAAAGTAATGTATACATTTTTAGTGCACATTGGAAGTTTTAAATATTGCCGAAATATGCTGCTGTTATCATTAAGGATTTTTGTCCTTCTTTGTGTGTCAATCTTTGTACGGATCCACTTACCCGAACGAGTTTGTGGGTATATTGACGCCACCTCCGCAAGGGTTTGTGGGTTTGTTTGGACGTCCTTTTCTGCACATCCTTCGATCGAACTTATAGGAGTCAAATTCACATCATTGGAGAAGGAAATACTCATAGCAAGTAGCCCGGCATTTGCTTGATGAAGTGTTCATCAGGGTGTTAATCACTTTAGTACCGGATCTCGGGGCCGACAACGTATGTTTGTGAGCTTCACTAGTTTGTTTTTCAGTCACGCAGTACTAAACGCCTGTGACCACGTGGAATTTGCATATGAAAAACGTATACATCGATAGAATTAAAAACAAGGACCCGGCAGCACTTGCATAACCACGAGGTTAATTTCTTCATGTGACAAATTCAGTTTCTTGTTTCCCTCTTATCAGTTTTTCTAGGTTTTGTTACCAGGATACTTGCTTCTGTTTCAAAAAATTGGTTCATTTCAGTGATATTTGTAAGCAAGCCTGACCACTTCTATTACCAACATGTAGCTAAACGTCTGTTCTATCAAATACGTCGATAGCCATGATATTTCTTTTAACAGGGTTCACACAGACTGTTGGAAATCGGTAAAGTCTTGATAATCCAGTCTCCAAAACTCCAAACGTCAAACTTGACCATGAAAAGTAATGAAAAGTAAAAAAATTATTTTTTTTCTTGGAAACAGTCTCACGGGGAATTTTCAGATTTTTTACCAGAAAACGTGGGTTTACTAAAATCGTATGAAACGTCATTACATGTATTAAGATGTCGAAACTGTGCACGAACCTTCTTTCTGTGTTTAACTTTGCATTTTCCAGGTTGTGTTGGTAATTAATTGTACTTTGGATGTGATTTATATAAAAGGCAACACCATTCTTCTTCGTAATCCTTCTTGTACAGACGCATATTCCGAAACCTACCGTGCTTTTGTTTGCAGATTGCAGAGACTTGCAGGCCTCATGCGCTATTTACGCAACCCCGCAATATTGCCGTAGAAACAGAGTCTTCATGCTAAGATACTGCCGGAAGTCTTGTAACTTCTGTCGTAAGTTAAACTCGCTAAAGTTGCTTTTAACTAGCTAGAAGGGGATATCTATGACGTTAAATGTAAACCTGTGTTAGATAAGTTAACCTAAGTTAAATTTAGTTAGTTTTAAACATGTAAGTAAAGAGCTTTAAGATAACGAAGATGCTTAGTGCGATTGGATGAGCGTCGTATGCACAGGATTGCTGTTTTACACTTTCATTCACAAAACACGTGAAATTGCGTCAGCTGTTAGTCTTCATATTAAAAGGTTGGGAGAATTCGGTGGTTCATCTTAGAGTATTTGCTCTTTCTGATCAGCCCCTTTACTCATATTATCAAATGCTTTGTTTTGGTGGACATTGCAAGGACAAAACGGATGCTGAAAAGTCTATGGAGCTGAAGGGCCGGAACGAGTGTGCATAAGTGCCGTCTGCTTGGTCCATTTGTTTGGAACAAATGTTGCGCATGCTTTTACTTTCTCCTCAACGTAATTTTTCAGTATTTTATTAGAAAACATTGACCATTTTCTCTCAAGTTGGTGTATAAAAAAGCAAAATATCTCAGAGTTATATAGGCTACCATTTTTGAAAATATGGTTTTGTTCTTAGCACATTTTACCCCATTTGTGTAAAGCCTTTTCCTGAATGCTTGTTGTAAATTTTAAGGAATGGAAGAAAAACAAAGCTTGGTTTTGAAATCGCGGCTTAGAAAACGAGGACAGTATGTTTCCTTTGGTGAATTTCAGTTTTGAGAGTGAGTTATGTAATGAAATACGTTATGTTGCCTTGGGAAATATTTGACCAGCATCGTTACACGCCGCATGTAGATTGTTATTAATTTTTCCTCTTCAGTCATATTTTGCAGTAATTTGATATACGGCTATTTTAAAAAGGTTGACTCGTGCAACAGTAAATATCACGACTGAAGGGAAATGTGCGCTAATGAAAAACGACAACGTCTTCAACGAAATAGCTTGTATTGTTTATTCATTTTTTTTCGTCTTTCGGTTGTGAAGGCCACGGGTTTGCAAAGTTGTAAAAGGGTATGTTTTTCGCTAAAAGATGTTTCGAGCGTTAGCCCTTTGTCATATTCAACTGCTGCATAGCTACAGCAGTCAGAAGGTCCGCTCTTGGACAGGAGACAGCGATGATGGAAAAGAGAATAGTTATGCACTCTGAATTGAAAACACTGAAAGATGTTTTATTTTCGCTTTTTGCACACATATAAATTTTAAAATGGATTCATGCTTGTAAAGGGATTTTTCTGTGTTATCTGTGAGCCCACATATTTTAAAACGTTTTGGATCTTATTTGCCCCAATATTTAATACTTTTACCGAGACTTTTTATGTTTTATAGAAACTACCTCAACAACAACAACTGCTCCTGCCCCGACAGCATCTACAACGCTTATCTCAAGAAAACCGCCAAGTACATTTCAGCCAAGTACGGATGAAGTTGATTCTACAACTGCAACACCTTCCGTCGTCCCAACGTCTTCTACAACAAAGCTACTCCAACAAACAAGTACTGAGGCTTCCACAGAATCCACGATTTCTGCTAGTTCTACGCCAGCTACAACAGGGCAATTTAATAAAACTTCAACTGTTGATAGAAGTACCTCTGCAAGCACGCCAGCCGCTTCCATTCCTACATCACAACCAACAGCGCTTTCTAATGCTTCGTCAACCACAGTTCAGTCAATCACTAGTGAGATACCGAGCACAACAGGAACAACGGCTGAAGGGGATATTCCTACGAGACAAGTTAGTTCTGAAGGTAACAACTTTCTTGCCTCGCTCTTCACCATTTCCCACACATAGTTAGACATGTAATCATCACTGGTAAAAGTGGTTGACCTTTGCGTTCTTCGTTCCTCTGTTTCCTTTTGAAACAGTCTATACTGGTTTTGACGAAATGCTTCAGAACGAGACTGAATTATTTGAGTTTTTGTCGATAAACCTCAGCAAGTGAAGAGCTATGAAGGAGCCTTTCTAAAGTTTGTTGTGCTTTGGTTCTTAGATAAATTGTGTGTGTCCTCGATATCGATGAACATATCCTAAGTTTTATTGTTATCCACCTCATTTTCAGACTTGTGACATTTTTTGCAAGCTTTACAGTATTCACTTTTTGTGTTTGAGAGATATTCATAACAGCCATGGTATCGGGTAACAGTTCGTTGCAAACCTTGTAGCTAACAGTAATTTAAGGTGTATCACAGATAAATAAAAGACGTTGTTAACAATGGAACTTGTGAACCCTTTTAACGTGAAGACGCTAATGATGCATTCAAAACATGTTCTGTCGAGCTGGTCATTTGTTAACGCTTTTAACGCCTTTAACTCTAACAGTATCATTACATCTCACTCCAGTTTCGACAACCAGTCAAACACCTCCCTCCACAACTACGAGTGAAGCAACTTTACCAACGGTGTCCACTACTGCTAGTCCTACTACTGACACCACCCCAGCCCGTACAACTGTTCATTCGGAGGTGTTCACTACCAAACAACCAGACATAACTACTGGATCGACAGTTCCATCTACTACTCAGCGACCAACAGAACTACGTACTACTGCAGGACCAACTCAAGTTAATTTTACTGTCTTGTCAACAACTGGAAGACCTACAACAGACGAATCAGTATTTGTCAGGTCAGAATCCACTGCCGAGCCAACAGGAGCAACAACCCCGGCGAAACAGACTGATGGCAATGTTACAGTTGGGTCAACAACTGGGAAGTTTACTACAGCCAAACCCGAGCCAACTAATGCATCGACTGCAGCTTTTACCACAGCACGGCCTACAGACGCTAATGCCACGGTTAAAGTGGAATCCACTACCGAAAAAATTGTCACAACCACAGCTGGAAGACCTACAACAGATGAAGTAGTTTTAGTGAAATCAGAATCCACTGCAGAGCCAACAGGACCCACTAGTCCGGCTAAACAGACTGATGGCAATGTTACAGTTGGGTCAACAACCGGGACGTTTGCTACTGCCAAACCCGAGCCAACTGATGCATCGACTGCAGCTTTTACCACAGCACGGCCTACAGACGCCAGTGCTACGGTTAAAGTGGAATCCACTACCGAAATAACTGTGACGACCACAGATGGAAGACCAACAACAACAGATGAATCAGTATTTGTCAAGTCAAAATCCACTGCCGAGCCAACAGCAGTCACAACCCCGGCGAAACAGACTGATAGCAATGTTACAGTTGGGTCAACAACCGGGAAGTTTACTACAGCCAAACCCGAACCAACTGGTGCATCGACTGCAGCTTTTACCACAGCACGGCCTACAGACGCTAATGCCACGGTTAAAGTGGAATCCACTACCGAAAAAATTGTCACAACCACAGCTGGAAGACCTACAACAGATGAAGTAGTTTTAGTGAAATCAGAATCCACTGCAGAGCCAACAGGACCCACTAGTCCGGCGAAACAGACTGATAGCAATGTTACAGTTGGGTCAACAACCGGGAAGTTTACTACAGCCAAACCCGAGCCAACTGATGCATCGACTGCAGCTTTTACCACAGCACAGCCTACAGACGTTAATGCCACGGTTAAAGTGGAATCCACTACCGAACAAATTGTCACGACCACAGCTGGGAGACCCGCAACAGATGAATCAGTTTTAGTCAGATCAGAATCTACAGTTGAACCAACAGGAGCCTCTAGCCCGGCGAAACAGACTGACTCCAGTGTCACAGCTGAGTCAACAACAGGAATAATTAGCACTGCCAGATCCGAGCCAACCAGGACATCGACTGCAGCTTTTACCACAGCGCGACCAACAGAAACAAACACTACGGTGAGATCGGAATCAACTCTCGAACCAACAGGAACAACTACCCCGGCGAAACAGACTGATGTTGACGTTACTTTTGAATCAACAACTGGGAAATTTACTTCTGCCAAACCTGAGCCAACGAAAGGGCCGACTGCATCTTTTACAACGGCACGATCTACAGAACCAAGTGCTTCAGTCGGCTCAGAATCTACTGCTGAACCAACAGCGGCAACAAGTGCGACCAGTTCTACTGTCAAGTCAGATTCCGCTTATCGAACAGCCGAAACAACTACGACTACACAGCCGACAGAAGCTATTTCTACTGTCAGGTCAGATTCGACTGGTAGAACGACTGAAGCGACTTCCACTACACGGCCGACTGAAGC
>JAOBYE010712814.1:0-11025 GCA_025403585.1 Parazoanthus swiftii
TACTACTACTACTACTACTACTACTACTACTACTACTACTACTACTATTACTACTACTACTACTACTACTACTACTAATAATAATAATAATAATAATAATAATAATAACAATAATAATAGTCTTTAATTTTATAATAATAAAAATATTTTCACCTCAATGAATAAAATATAATGTATAAATTTACGTATAAAATCGCTAGAAAACTATTTATACAAGCAAAAAAAAAGAGGAAGAACTGATAAAAAATCTAAGTTAAGAAATATCAATCATTCTTTACCAGAGGAGGTTAAAGTACACTTGAAGTAGAAATAACTGCTATGCTTTTGGTGTTGAACAGCAAGTGGCTGCCTGACTGAAGAGGGCATAAAATTGTAAATTAGAGGTTACAAAAATGGTAATAAAAGGATACAAAACTAGTATGATTGAAGTATTTATTGAGTACTTATAATAGGTGTAACACATTTTGTTACAATGTAACATGCACAATTTATCGCTATAGTTGTTGATTTTTAGTATCTTCAAGTAAAAGCTCCTCCATGTTGCATTGTAAGGATGTCCGATTAAAACGTTTGTTCTAAAATAACATTAACTCGATAGTTCTTAACGATTTCAGTTGGAGGTGTTTTTGCACAGTTTCACAGTTGCATTTGGCTTTTAATTTACTTAAAATGTCGACAAATAATCGTTTTACAGCATTTTCCCGTTGTAAGATTTTATTCTTCACCTTGGCGTCAATAGACAGATAGCAGAAGGGAGGAAGAGTTAAGGGTGAGGGGCATTGTATCTAGAAACTGCTAAAGTCAAGATAGAAAGTAAGTGGGTGGGGCTCTCACGGGAGATGATTTATTCACTGAAGAGTAAAATACCTTAATACTCTTCACTTGAATACTTGGGTCTGAATTTGACGGCACGTTCTCTAATGCCAGGATGGTAATTCTTTCTTTGTCCAGTAGACGTCTTAAGTCTACCACTGACTGCAACCAGAAGTAATCATCATATTCACACAGCAATACTGATAGGGTAACTCCTGCTGTCTCAACGATTCGTCAAAATAACAACGTTTGATGTAAATATGTTTGACAGGTAAATAATGAAGCGGAGCGGATCAGTAGTCGAGTTATCTATTCTAAATGGAGCAGCTCTATTATGTTTTAAGTCAGTTTCACACTTGTAAGATAAACATAAATTTAAATAGTTTAGATAATAGCTGAAAAGGCAGAGATGAACCAAGCTTACACCAATGTTCGTTTATTTTTCCTTTGCTAAAATGGTTTCAAAAGTTTCTGCTTGTACAAGTATAAGGTCACCTATTTTCGATCTGGACATTTAGTTTCAGGTTTATATGTCGGCCTGTTTAACCAATCAGCAAAATGTTTCAGAAAGCTGCCACATGCCTCCATTATTACGCATACGGTTGAAAACTAGCTTACAGCTCACTTTTGTGATAATCGCTCAGTAATAGATTCACGAAACAAACGTACTACAGGACTGTATATTTTAAATTTTAAAAAAATGTAATGAAAATCCAAACATCTTGACTTGACTTGTCTTGATTGTTTAGACGTTGCGCTCAATCGAGTGTGTTTTAGAGTCTTGTCTAATTTCGCAAACGTAGTTTTAACAAGACCAGTTTCCTTCATAAACAACATTGATGGTTGTTCCTGTCATGAAAATGTCATAAAGGCAGTGAGTTCAAATCTTTTAGATTGTGTTTCAGAGGAGGCCTGGAGTTTGTTTAGTGATGTCAAGCTGCTAACTTACATGTTGGTTGCATGCTTTAGTCTCATAAAGTAGTCGGTATATTTTATGCAGTTAAAATCAAATCACATCTGACGTAAATACTACGTAATTAATCTGAATTATATTTTTTACAGTTGGTGTAACGTCTCTGGTTTTACCGACTTAATAAGACTGATGTGGATGTAAGATTTGTTACTTTGACGTTAAACTTCTCACCGTGGTGAAGAGTCCTTCGTTTTGATAAATTATGGCAACTTTGCTCCACTTGAAATGCTTCAAAAATGCGACCCTCCCAATGTTGAAGGAAGTATCCGAGTAACACGAGCGAAAAAGCAGTGGATACGAGCGCTTGTCTGACAGCTTGATGGAGTTTGCGCTGTACGTCATCTGTGAACAAACACAGTTTTAAAAGTGTCTTTTAATAGACACCGCGGCCAACGACAAAATAGTGTGCATCGCGTTGGAGGAAAACAATTCATTCTTTTGAACGAGTCGCTTGAGAAAATGACACGTCTTATACAGCTGTTTCAAAAAAAGTTATCTCGTTCTAGACACATGCACGCTGTTTCATACCTGTCGGTACTAACATTTATAAACTCAGTTTTGTTCTCCGCACTGTTGCAAACTAGAATGCTCTTCCACAGCAAGCCGTGGACATTTCTGACGCCGATATTTCCACTAACTTGTAAAAAAAAAAATCACAAAAGACGATGGTTTAAACATGCTAGGTTTGCTTAAAAAGCTTTTTTCCCACGTCCCCTGTAAAAAGTCACATGAATGCTTAATTTTTTGGCAAAAAATTTACACGCTTCATATTTTTGCAGTAAAGAGGATCTGGATGGGGTTAACTTATAACTGATATTCGCCCAACAGTTTAACTGATAACTGATACTTAGACATTTTTTGCTGAAAACCGATAACTTGGATTTTAACTGGTAGTAGATATTTGTAAACCATTAACAAAAGGCATTTTCAACCTTGTTGGAGTTGTTTTCAAATCAAGAGCTCGAAAAAATCAAACAAAATTGAAAAACAGTGTGATGTCAAAATGTTTTTAAAAGCTTTGTAAATTACCTTGAATAAAGTAGTATGTGACATTATCGAATTGTATGCAAAGTACTAGTCGATTTATACACAATTTTATGTACGTCCGGCACAATTGGGGGCACTAGATTACACGAATTCGTTTAAGTTAACTGATAATCGCGAATTTTAACTGATAACTTATTTTAGGCAAAAATGTAGCTGATAACTGATATTCAGGCAGCGCCATCCAGACTCCCAGTAAATTTTGAATTTCGCGACACCATTTTGGAAGTTTCAACAACGTTTGTCTCTTGCTACCTATGACGCACACGCAGTCTGTACCGAGTTTGTATTCAGTAAAAAGTGAAGTGAAGTTCATTGTGCATTTCTACATTGCGTACTCCTATACACTTTGTACAAACATAAGCCACTGGCTTGGGAGAATGGGCGACCACTCCCAGCGCAAGGACGTGAAATAAAGTTTAGCTTTTAGCTTTAGCTACAAACCGAGTTATGTAGACGGATGTATTTAAATGTATATATTCTTACCATTTAGGCGTACGAATAAAACGTGTTTGATTCACAGAACTATTCGATTCCGATGCAGAAAATTGCATTCTTTCTTCAGCTTTGACGACCAACAGTTCCTTTCGATCTCAGTACCAACCACTATGATGTACTGGGACAACCTTTTTGAAATAGCTGCATAACATTTACAGGTAATGACTTCTACAGACAACGTATACAGATATTAGAACTGCGTGGATTTTTTATATGTAGCGCATGCACCGCCCATTTTGGTACCTTTAACTAAATCAAGGGAGTACCCCATACTTGGCAATGGTAGTATTACATCACACTACCGCAGATGCCAACTTTTCTCCCAGTCCTTTGTTCTACTTACTCCGTTATGTTTTTATTCCACCTTAGCACCAGACGAATAACTACATAGGCGAACTTAAGTGATTCTGTTTCCTTATTGCTCATATAGCACTATATACATGTAATGATGTTAAACAGACATATATCGGTGATTTATATCATCAAAGAGTATATTTGTTTGTATGTAGATGTAGAGGTTATAGAGGTGATGAGTTATGAGGTTACCTGTATGAGGTTCCAGTAGTGTGAGACCTCTGCGGTTGCTTCAGTTGCGACAGAACAACCTCCGCCAATGAGCATGACTTTCTGGGGAGGTCGCTGGACCAAGTTTACAAACTGGCGGACACCATACCCTCGTTTGCACTGTCAAAACATGTTTAGATTGTGTCAATTAATAGACATATTTAGTATCCTAGATGAGAAATAATGTAGCTTGAAAATATAAGGATACAATAGAGAATATGATATTTTTAGTTTTCATATCGAACTAATGAAATCGTGGAATAAAAACGAAGTTTGTTGGCAACTCCCCGAAACCTTATCCAACCACCCTCAGACAGCCTCCTCATGAAACTCTTTCCCTTTACTCCTTGAATTCAACCTTCCTGAGACCTCTTAAACCCCCAAATCCCTCCCTTGAAACTCCTTTTCTAACTCTCATCTTAACCTTCTCCATACTCCCACACAACCCCTCCTCTTAACCTTCCTCCAAACCTTTTTCCGGAAACATTACCCGGAAACCCTCCCTTGAACCATCTTTTGATGAAACGATTTCATCAGAGTGTCCAACCGTCCCAATTTAGACCTGACTGTCCCGATTTTGCTTGAGAACCCCGAATCGACATGAAAATTTCCTATTTTCTGGATCAATTCCAACAAGACAACGAGCACAGGTAACGTACGAAGGACCGAAAGGCGTACAGTGTAGTTTTACTTTCATTTCATTAACTTTACGTTTCGCTGGCACTCCGTTCACTTGGAAAAAGATTGGCCATTAGTCTCATAGCGCCAAAGCGTGAATGGTCGTAAATGGATAGGGGGAATTCACTTGGATATCCAAGTTTAGCAGTTTGTTTTATCGTATGAAAATTTTGTGAGCAGTACGAAAGGTGTGACAATAAGTACAAAAATTTATTACACAACGTTCGGAAACCTTTTTTAAATAAACATCGTTTTGCGAAACTACCCAGCGATCTGTGTGTGCTTGTGCTTGTGTATTTACGTGTTTGTGTTATGTGCATGCGTATGTTAATGTGTGCGTGAGTGTGTCGTCTATACTAAAATGTGTATTTCTAAGTGTGTGGGTCAAAGAGAAATGGGGCGACAATCATGCATCACCGGGATCACCACACGCTTTTCTCACAACAATTAAAAGCTCGTTTTTCCATTTCATGCGCCCACAGTTGTAACTCCTTTAGCAAACAATGCTCTCGGAAAGAGGTTGTCATTCAAGTGCCTTTCCTTAAGTGCTGTTAATCTCAGTTAATCCTTTTTCTCAAACACAAACATTGGCCGATTATTTTTCTCTTTTCAAAATAACCAACCTCCGGGCTCCCAATATCGAATCTGTGACAACAAGCAAAAATACAAATAATGATTGCAGCTGTTGCCTAAGTAACTCATTTGATCAACGTTAGTTTAATTTAAAGTTTTACTCAACAACGTGACAATTTGTTGTACTACATGTAGAATGGAATATAATTGTTGTCTATTTTTAACAAACACATTACCATCATAACTGTTGAAACTAAAATTTTCAGGTAAATATCGAAACAAAAATGGGTGTTCCATTTGTTTTGAAATATGTTAAGCTGGCAATTTCGGATATATCTGGCCCGGGCTTGAAAAAACTTTGCAGAAAGCATTCTCTTCATTGGATAAAGGTGACAGCATCCTGCGGTTAAAGCGATTGAATCGTCACCCGAAAAAGAGAGCTAATCTCAAAATCTTTTGTTATTGTTTCGTAATTGGTATTTATCGGTTCCTAAGCAATATTCAGCGAAAACTTTTTTCCACTGGATAAAGCAACTTAATTTAAGTTTGATCAAACCAAGGTTCAACAAAAAGTGTTAACCCACTTTAGAATAGCCGGGTTATGTCGCCTCTTGGCTCTTGGCGTTGTGTTCTGTATTGATTAGTTTCACCTCCGCAATAAATGTGAGTTATCCTAATTATTACAGACGATATATTCTTAAGATGAATTCTTACAAAGATGTATCAATTAATTTTAACACGGAAAAAATTCAGTTTTGTGCTGTTTTATAAGTTTTACTCTAAATGGTCGAACTTTACTGTCAACCTTAATGTATTTGCTATTAAGAAATCGTTTATTTTTCTGCGATCGTAAATATTGATTGCTATTTTCAATATTATATCCCTCCGCGAAGCAAAACTAGAGTGAGGGTTCCGTCTTTAGAACTGTGCTACTTCAATATTAGTTAACGGCGGATCTGAGAGTAATTTACAGAATCAATTGTGGTGTGCAAAGAAAGTTTCTTTGGAGCATTTCCGTTCAGCTGAATACTAAAATCAATAGTACTTCCGATAATAAAATTGTTTTCATTTCTTGCAATATATTTTTCCCACAAGCTTGATAATTTGTAGCTAACAGTAAATATTGTGTGTTTGTTTCATAACTTCGCTTTTGAGTTTAGGAAATTTAAAATACAGCAGTGGGAAATATTTTGGAAATTTCTTCCTGGTTTGCTTTTATATAAATTGATTGAAAAGAAATGCTTGATTAATTAGCCTCCCTGTTGAAAACGATGAAGTATTTTCATCTGTGGAATCAGGCGCAAGACGTGAAAGCGAATATAATATCTATTGCAGTATGATGTGAAGATCGTGTCATCTGTACATGTCGCCATCTTCAACGAGGTGTGAATAGAACACTCGCAATTCTAGGAACATTGCTTTACCTTATTTGCTTTTGGATTTTTTTTCCAAACAACTGAAAAATAAATTGAATCATCCTTTTATTGAGTCAAGTCACTTGACATGCGAGAGGTTTCAGTCTTTCAGTTTTCAATTTTTCTTGGTCCACTCTTTAACAGGTGTTAGACATTATTCTAATTGTTGCGGGTGTCAAGCCGTAATACTTATATTAACATACGCATTTTACCATTTCTCGACGAAGGCATTAAGTGACAACTGGATTATTAAATGGTGAAACTAATTTTTTGAAAACATATTTTTCTCAACCTTCTGTTTTATTTTGATCTATCTGAAAAAGCGTTACTTCTTTTTCAAAAATGGCGGTAATGGCCAAGGGATGTTCGATGCATTTGCTAATACTTTCGTCTATGGAAAATAACAACCAAAGGTTTTTGAGATAAGGTGAAATAGATTTTGAAAATCATAGTGGAAAATAAACAAAACCAACCTTGGTGTCTCTCCAGTCCATTTTGAGGATATAGTCTTTGAGGATTTCCGTGTTGTTGTTGACGTCTTCCAACGCCATTTCAACTGCTGGTAACACACCGGCCGAGCTCCATCCTCCATCAGATATATCCACCGTGAAAAACGCTCCGATCCACAATTCTTTCTTAGCTGCTTTACACGAGGCCAGCAAAAGAAGAGCAACGCCAAAATAGGTCACAAACCGCATGGTCATTGATTCAGACTGTTCAGAGTAAGAACCGGGTGCGGGTTTTGATGTTGTCTGATATTGCCCGAGGCTAAATGTCAATTTCGAGTTCAATTTATTCTATCTCGCCAGCTGTCTCAAAGTGTAAATAACCGAACGCCCCGCAAGGAGAAAGGATTTGGAAAGGTATGAAATCCCACGCTAAGACACTTAGACGCACCCTTTATCAGCTTTATGGCTGGACTTTATGTAAAATAGTACAATTGTATTTGAATGATAAAGATTATATTGCAAAAAGCCTGGGAATTCATCATCTCATCGCAATTAATTACGGGAAAGTTAAAAAAGTTACAAGATTACCCAATAAGCGAGACTATAAAGCGCCACTCGGCATTATGAGCTTTCTGAACTTC
The DNA here is from genome assembly GCA_025403585.1 of Parazoanthus swiftii. Lineage (NCBI taxonomy): Eukaryota > Metazoa > Cnidaria > Anthozoa > Zoantharia > Parazoanthidae > Parazoanthus > Parazoanthus swiftii. The sequence continues at coordinate 7,649 of JAOBYE010712814.1, forward strand.
TAGTTTGTGACAATGATGTGTTTTCAAAGAATATGAAGGTATAAACAAGCTCAAAAACAAAAATATCCTAAGGATTTGTCTGTCGCCATGCACAAAAAATCTTTATGCGCGTTTTGATAAAACTTTTAATTAATACGGGGTGTGATCAACAAAGGATAGAATGTATCTGCGGTGTCCGTAGCACAATTCCTCAGTTTGCTCTGGTTAAAGGGCATCACTCGAACGTCAGGCTTAAACAGAGTTACGGTGAAAAACATACAATATCAACCTTTGTCATCGAATCACATATTTTAACTTATTTGTGTCGCCGACGCAGAAAAAACCTGAGTTGTTCCGTATTCTGAGATGAAGACAGAAGCCGGTCCATGGTCTACTGATGGACTGATGGACTAGTTATCTTCATGGCTCAGACTGTAAATTTGTTCTACATGAATGTATGCTTTTTTGACAATTCCTATTTTGTTTGTCTTACTATTTCGTCTCAGAACTAATCGATTTTGTAATACTGGAAAAATACGGTAAAACATAATTTTGGTAAAAATCCACCAAAATGCATATTTTTTATAACAATGCCCCAGACCCTCGAAGGTGGACCGGCTGCTGACGTGACTGGACTTGCTTTCTCACCACTGATATTTTTTGATATTGCGATATCGGCCCGGTTCTGAAACTCTGACAGTACACCAATGGCACACAGGTTCCGTTCGGGCTCGTTTCTTATTATGATTTTTATCTTGCGTTCGTGCTACATTTTAAAGTCAATAGCATCTAATTGCTAGCGACGCTAATTAAACTACATGTCTGCTAGTTCCTTCGCGAGTTGGTTTTGGTACTGGACTAGAACTTTCAAAACACCACCTGAGAAGGTTATCGTATGTTCCCGTTTCTTTGCAAGAGTTTTTTTACAGAACGGGCGCTACGATTGGCCAATAGCTTTCAACTTGATCAATAGTTTCCAAGATAAAATCTGTTTAGTGATAAATGGTATTAAAATATTCCAAACAAAAACATCTGCGGTTTTTTCAGTATTCATTGTGTGTTGGTCACCGCACGCAGGAATTGTGTGCTTTGTAGTACAGCATAGAGTAAATCAACACGAGAGAAAACAGTGCGAGTAACGATGTAAACCCAATTTGCGCCCTTTGTGTTGCTTTCATCAAGGAACAAATTATTACTCGATTGGAAGTAATCATCATACAGACCGCCATTTTTCAGACCGCGGAAACTGACAGATAAACAGCATAAGCACTCCCTTAATGACAAGAATAAAAGATTCGTCTTTATGGACACGATAAAAAAACGTGCCAACCTCTCAGATGTAAAGAGTTCCAAACTAAATTTGTAAATATGTTCTATTTCTTTTTAAATATAAGCTTTTTCATCAGTAACTGAATTATAGTTTAATGTTATTATTTTGTAAGTCAGTGTTTACTTGTAAATTGTATTAAATGTAAACAGGCCTATACTATCGTTGCCGTTTATAAAAAATTCGTACACACTAAGGCAAAGTTCATTTTGGTGCCCGAGCACTTGTGCCTGGGCACCGGTGTAAAAGCGGCTAGTGGTGACTCCCCGGGCACTATCAGCTAGCGAATACTGACCCCCGGGCACTACAGCTAGCGGATACTGACTCCCCTCCGCGGATAGTGACCCCCCAAAATCTTTTCCACAATTAAGACGAGAGAAACTTGTTAATAGTTTATATAGAATGGGCACTATGATTACTCAAAACCCGACGAGGCGGACGAGAGAATCTCCATTTTCCCCAAATGAAAACAACAGAAGACGGTGGCTTTGGGATCGGGGAAAGAACGCGCGGTTTGAAGTTCTCGACTCCATTTTGCTGAAGAAAAAAACGAGTTACAAGCTAAGAATAGCATGACTAGCGACAAAATAAAATGTCGTAAATGAAAATGACAACAAACGCATACTTAGCTGAATAGCAAAGCACAGAGTACACAGAAATGCTAAAAGTTCACGGCCTCAGAAGCAGCGATGTTTTTCTCTCTGGGAATCGGGCCCGGGACGTTACGAGCTCCAAAAATAGAAACTTGGACCTCCAAAGGCTTGGCAGGCGGTCGCTAAGCTGTCGCTGTCTGCGCAAGTCAAAGAATTGTGTTGGGCCGGCAGTTGGTTACCCTTACACGACTTTCTCTCACGTCCAAAACAGAAAGGAGAAAAAGACGCTAATGAACCCATGGTTTTAATTAAAATTATTTGTTCCAGAACTGCACATTGGGAGCTGAAATGCATTGTGGGACGACCCGGGTCGTCGGTCGTCCGCGGTCGTCTCGGTTTAGTTTCCATATTGTTTTCACGTCCGGTCGTCCAGGGTCGTCACGGCCCTTCTGAAACCCCGAGACGACTACATGGAAATCGGTGTGTGTACATTTGAGTGAGACCTTCGTCCAAGCAGGATAAACGACTTCGGAAGATGGATAACGCAGGTGTCTCGAATCTTAACAACGCTCAAGACAAATACACGTTTTCATCCATAAATACAAAAATAGTCAACAATAAATAACACCCAAGTTGAAAGGACTAATCACAAAGTGCCAGAAAGCTCTTACTATTCGCGTCGACTATAGAGTCGTGCGTGTATAAACAATGGCTATCCAAGGTGCAAAATGATTAACAACAAGGCCGCCGCTCTGAAAGACAGTCTTGCTAAACGCTGTTGGAAAGAAATAAAAGGAATCACAGGGCAAAGAGACTCTTATGGCTGGATTTACCAGATGCTTAACGACACATTGACGGCTCATTTTAGTCCCCTATTAAAAGTCTACTTCTAGAGTCATTCCAGGGGTCCCAAGCGGATTACTTGTGGACATGAACAAGACCGATAGAGCCCTGCGCCAAGTCAAGTTGAACAAGTCTCCCGGACCAGATGTTGTTCCTAACAAGATCCGGAAGGAGTTCGCCATGGAATTTGCGCCCGTTTTAACGGACACACAAAAAACCTCCTTAAGGCAGGGCAAGAGAGTCCGTGGCGAGGCCCCTTCCAAAATGTTCACCACCAAACGATTGAGAACGATCTGTTGACTACGCATAGCCGATTAAATTTGAAATATAACCGTTATGGCCTTAAAACTTCATTTAGGCCGGGCAAGAACGATCTGGGCTGCATCGCAAACTTAACGATCCGAGACCCACAACCCTCACATGCCAAGTAGCTAAGTTAATGGAAGGGTTTACATTAGAGTCTATACTAGTAGTTCTCAATGAAAAGGGAAGTGCTCGAGGTTGTGAAATACGTACTGTGTTTAGCTTCTTTTTGGGGCTCTTATATGGCACGTTTTCGGCTTTTAGAAGATTCGGGCTTGCTATGCATGGTGTCGAAAATTGCCATTGGTGGTGGGGGGGGGGGGGGGTATTGT
>JAOBYE010712825.1:0-11025 GCA_025403585.1 Parazoanthus swiftii
CGAAGGGTCCTTGAAAACTAAATTTGGTCCTTGAAAAGTCCTTGAAAAAAGGTTTCAATTTTCTGTACGAACCATGTATAGCTATACTGATATATTTTAAGTTGGTCTTTGAAACAAGCAAACGACATTAGTATTGGAAGTTGAAAGTTGAAGTTGAAAGTTCGCAATTCTTGAATAATTAAGGATCAATATGAAAGGCTGGCTTGTATGTAAAATTAGCTATATTAACTCTTGAGATGAAGTGGAGGCCGTATTGTACTGTTTTATTGGAAGCAAAGGGGGCGTAAACCTATATTTTGGAAAATAACAGAAACTGACGAAACAGTACGTAATATTGTTCGTATGTATACCGCCTATAACTACAACCAGTGTCTTCCTTCGTCTGTTTGGAGGTAATGTTGTTTAACTGAATCTAATTTGCTGAAGTTGTTTGTGTAACTAATAAATCGTACGCTTTGTGGGGTTTACCGATTTACAGGGCGAAACAAGAAGCACCAGAGAGTATTCGGGCGCAGTTTGGTCTGACAGACACAAGAAACGCTGCTCATGGCTCAGGTTTGGAAACTTCAGTTAATGTTAAACTTTTTTATTTGTTTTCAGTCTCTATTTGAAGAAAGTTTAAGGTAGGTGGATTGTATGACTTTTTGCGTGATTATACTGTTCACAACTAGTAGTTAGGTTCCAAAGCGATGCTTTGGTTGAAGTTGATGGCAAAAAATCGATGAAAGCGTTTGATGGGATCGACATGTGCTGTCGAACGTTCATTTACTAAATTATACTTTTGCAAGAATTAGGGAAAAGATCTATTCACTGTATGAAACTTATATGACATCACAGACAGGGCACGATGACTTACTCGGGGCATTTTCCGTTGGCAGATTCTGATGAATCAGCAAAAAGAGAAATCGAATTCTTCTTCCCCGAGTTCAACTACGAGGATTGGTACAAGACACATGAACCGCTTCTTCGAAGTAGCATCGAACTGCACAACTCTGTGGAGAAAAAGACAAGTTCTGAAGTCATTTGGTGAAAGAAAGATGAAGCAGAGTGTGTGTGCTTTCAACCTTGTCTTCAATTGGGTGTTTATATCTAGAGACTAGTTTGATATGAAAGCTGTTACTGGAGTCTTTTAAAAGCTCTCAATACTTGCAAAGAGCAGAATAGAATGTATAAAAATAAGGAAGTGGGGATCAACTTGTTAATCGCTAACAACTTCAGAAACAGTAAACTTTAAAAATCTGAAAGATTTACGACTTTACTAAAGTTTATCTGGTTTTACGTTTTAATAATAACCACTTCTTAAAAATGTTTTATGTATTATATATTTTAATATACCTACGTAGTTTTACTCGGCCACCTTCTTAACCTCATTGTATTTAAACCAAGGCGGGTAAACTTGAAGAAGACGGACACTACACTGTACAGAAAAAATTAAGACTGATAAACTGATACTGGTCTAAATTTGGTAAAGAATGAAGTAATCTAGCTTAATTTTTTCAGTCTTCCAAAAAGTACTGAAAGGGCTCAAAATAAAGTTAGAGTGAAAATACTAGGTTTCTTCTCCAAATGTTTCGTAAATAGTAAGACGTTGTTTGAAGCTACATTCAAATTAGGTCAAGCGGTTCTTTTCGACAGTTGACTTTAATCAAATTTTGATTTACCTAAGTTAGATATGTATATAGTATCATTGTTAAAATGTAGTCTTATTCTTTATCTTTCGAGTTAGTGTCACAAATAGTCAGTTAGAGACTACTCTGAAAAGTTAAGTTTATTCATTGCCGAAGTTTCCATATTCAAATGTAACATATTGTGTTACTTGGAATCACAGTATTGAACTGGAACAACTAAATAATACACAAGTTTTGAGTATTATAGTAAAGTTTGATTCATGAAAGCGTAGTTGATAGAACTAAGTGGTTAAGAAGTTTCAAAAGGGTTTATATTGAACGAACCGACCGGAGGTATGAGCCCAAATGTTTCTCAGTAGGTTAGTTGTTCAAATACATTTTAATACTGCAAGTGTTTTGTGCACGGTCAAGGCCAACAAAAAAAAGAAGTAGAGAACAAAATCACATATCAAAGTAACTGGCAGTTTCATATTAACCAGTTCGCTCTTTTAACTTTGAAGAAAAAAACGATTTGACTTACTTTGGATGTAAGTGGTACAAGATGGTATTGCCCTGGTGTGTGTGCTTCACTTCGTGGGGTATTTTGGTGTACTATTGTTAAAAACTGTTTTTACTTAAAAGTAACGATTGTAAAATATTGCAATAAAGTAAACTAAATTATACTACCGGTAAATAAAACAATTTTTTCGATGCAATTTAGCTGCGATTTTGACTGTTCGGCTACAAAGGCCTTTCGATCTTAACTGCCCTCTTTAGTGTAGTACAGCAGCAATACAGGTAACTAACTTAACTAAATTAAGAAGCCAAACTTTTCAATTAAGGAATGTATATATAACTCGTATCTCGTGCTTTCTGCAGAGATGCAATGCGTTTTAACTATTAAAATAGCTGTACAGGTTTAGAATTTTTAAAGAACTGTGAAATAATAAGAACCATACTAGCAAGCTGGTGTTTGTAAGTTCTATTTGTTAATACAGAAAAACTTGGTTGAGTTAATAAACCGGCGTAAGTATAAGTGATAGATGTCCGAGTGTGTTGTTTTTTGGCCCTCTCTATACCCTTAGTGCGGTTTTTTTGCCATCCAGATGTACCTAACGAATTTTAAACAGAACGTATGGATACGGAGACAAATCAAAAAGGTAGCTTCAGGATGACTGTCTCTGTCTATCCAGGTATATTTTTCATCCGCAATTGTCAAGGTCGATGACATGAAGTCTCCACCGCACTCCATTCTAGAAATATTTATATCCGACTTGGAAATTACCAATAGAAGCCGAGTGTGACCTGCAGTTGGTGCAAGAAACTCATTTGCCTTATTACGACTGTTGAGCAACAAGTCTGTCTTGCAAAACATCTACCCAAACAATCCCAGAATGCAATGCTGCAATCTTTAACTTAGTACCAATAAATACTGCGCAAAAATTAACTTTAATTCTCGACTAATACTCTAAGTTAACAATTTCCTTCTAAAATCTTTTGAGGCGATCGTTGAGTGATCGATTTCAGGGATGCAACATAAACACAGTGTAATATAAAAAATATACTTTTAAACAAAATCTAATTTGCATTAAAATTGTGAAGACAGTTTCTCTTGTAAAGCCTACTTGGTACTCTTGGGAAACAAACAACGGACAGTTTAATCGGCTGCCGTCAAATGGAGAGTGCTATGTACAGCTATTGGAACTGGTCCTGGCCTGACTGGCCTTGCTACGGACAAGAGCAGTTCAGTTTTACCGTCCGGCCGATAAGAGGGCGGAAACTTCGTGAGTCGGTTATCTTTCTATTGACTAATTACAAAGCCAGTTCTCTCGGGCTGGCCGAACTTTACACCGAGATGAAAAGAGCTCTTAGATGGCTTCAAAACAGCCAACTGAGGAACTGGCTTAGTGTATCTTTGAGTATACATGTGTATTATATTACGCATGCATGGCGTACCCTTCCTTTCATGTCAAGGTATTGATGGGTAAAGTTTTGACTTATCTATTTTTCCGACTCTCTGCTAAATATTAGGGCAATTTCTTAAAAATTTACCGAGTTTGAGTGTTCTACCTCAACTTGTGCTCAAAGTTACGTCGAGGAAATGGACTTGATTGAACTGAAACAGTGCACAGTTTAAAATACTGATCTTGACAAATGTTCACTGAAGACTATGTGATCACACATATTTGGTTGTTACTGATCTTGCTGTACGACAAAGTGCTTATTAAATACCTTAAATAATACAATTAGAGATAAATTTCTATTTTACCCGCTGATTTCACAGTTAACCTTTAACTTCACGTGTAAATGCGGACGGGTTATTGCATAATTGATGCCAGTATCGAACCGGCTTCACCGGATCTTGAGTTGCAGCTTCAAAGATACTAAAGCCGAGACAGTTTCTTTAAAATGGTCTTAACGTATCTTGTCCTTCGTATACTGAAATGTATAATTAAATGCTGATGAGGGATACTAAGGACTAAATAACTTGCGTTTTGCGAAAACGCCTTTTAGTTTTCCTCCTTATTTGTGTATAAATAACGTGTTAAAATTCCTTCAGCTAACAGCACGTCAACATGCCTAGCCGAAGTTTGACTCCCTCGACGCACTCACACAAATGTCATATATTTATATATGGCACCTAGGCAAAAGAGCCAAAATCGAAAAAGAAAACACGGGCCCTCGATCCTCTAATTTTTTTCCCTTTCTAGTCAGTCTAGGTACGCCGGTAATTGATGTGTGAATAACTATTACTGACTAAACACAGATTTGTATTTCTTGTTGTGCTTCGCCCATGTCTTTCTTTCAATGGTTGTCGTGGTCCCAATAACAGCAGCAGTTCCTTTGTCACTCTCTCCAAGTGAAATTTCTTCAATGTCATCTTCATCATCTTCTCTTATGTCCTGTTTCTGTCCAGCCAAACGATGGTTCTTCCGCTTATTTGAACCACCGGCGGCGGCCATTTCTGGGTTAAAAGGCCTCACTCTGGTCTGTTTTATGAGTGTGTCACCAGTCTCGATGTTGGCTATCAGTCGACACGTGCCTGCCAGAACAAACATCTGTAAAACGAACAAAAACGAAGTCACATTATTGGGCAGCTTGGCGCATTAACTTCAAAAGCCCCTTTTTTCAACGCGATAAAACCCGAAGAGCTCCCCCTTTCGCATTTGGAACCCGCTTCGCATCAATATCGGTATATCAGGGCTCGATTTTTACGTACGTATGATCGTTAGAGACGACTGAAATCTTCGTGAGACAACTAAGAGTACTAGCTTAGTCAACCTTTGGACGACTAGAACCAACCGATTGATATATATATTACAAATTGTTTGTTTGGCCTTACTTCTAGTTAAAAATTTAAATGAAAAAAAGTACAAAACACGCTGAAACACCTATTATAGCTGTTTGAGTCACTTTATTAAGGACGACCTCAATTTTTGAGGGACGACTAAAAAAGAAATCTTGGTTGCCCCATGTACAACAAGAAGTTTTCCTTAAAATCGAGCCCTGTATATGGTGTAAAAATTTAAAATACACTTCTAAAAAGACCATTTTTTGATAAACAGTAATTGCGTGCTTACAGAAAATATTAGTTTGCGCAAGAAAGTTAGCATTACAGTACCGTTCATTTTAAACTAATTTGTTACCGCAAAAACACTTTTTGAAGGCGTATGTTTCAAATTCGAGTTTCAAGATATTTTCTTTAGTATTGGGGTTCGCACACCATTTAAATTTAAATTCCATGACTTTTTTTGTACAAAAGCCGTTTATTCTGGAAAAGTCCTGAAGATTGATGGATCATGAAGCAATTTGTCGTGAGTTGCTGATGTAATTTTACCACAACTCGCACAAACACTGCAGTATTATTTTTAAATTTATAAAATAATCTACTACAGTACCACGTCAGCAAGATGAAGATGCTTACAACAATTTTGAAGAGGTACATAGCACTTGATCTTCGTAACCAAAGGATTTTAAGTTGACCACCAGCACAAGAATAGTGCACCAAGAGTTGAAAGTAAGTTAGTGTAGTAACTAGTATGGTTCGATGAAGAAAATAACAGTCTTCTGTTGAAATTAGATTTTAGAGTTCAAAAAAGAAAAAGGAAACGTAGAATTTTGCCTGCAGAAATAACACATCTTTAGTATTAAAATACTTGACACTTAGCGCTACTGAGGTAGTAGAACTCTTGTTTGATTACTAAAAAGGAATGACATTTATTGTGCCCCAAAATAAAAAAAAGTCTAGCCAGGCTGATTACACGTACCTCTATTGATGCTACTAGCGTGGAGCAAGTTGCTAGTATGATGTAGTTCTGATCTAACCAGTCTCTCAGTACAGTGTAGCAGTCCTATGAAAGAAACAATCCCAGGATCAAAAGGACAGAGACTACTTAGTCGTAGAGAGGGGGATATTTGGGCCCCCAAGGTGCTTTGAACCACAGTTTTTCCCTTTTCACCTATTGCTAAAATATCGCAATTTACTTAGAATAAACTGTTTTTTTAAAAAAAAGGATGATGCTTTAAAAATTCACAACCTAGTTACTTCAATGGTTTGGACAATCACGAAATCCAAGATAGTGGCCAAGATTGAAACTTCTGAACGCTGCAACAGCAACTTTTTATACCTATTGGATGGTTGTTGTCATGAAAATTAACTAGTAGAATATAAATGTCTACTTAAATGCTACGTTTCACATTATAACTATTTTAATAAAATTGGGGGTGGGTGGGTTATGTGCATTCATGATCAGGTCACCCAAAATCGCTTAACTATGCCATAGTCGTCTATGCCACTAAGTGCTAGCAGAAGGCAAGAACCAACAGTAATGAACTAAAGAAGATTTTCTGACTGTTTTCAGGACAGAATGTCTTGTTTATTCTTGATTTAAAATGGGAAAGAAATATCTTATAGACCAATTTAACTTTCATCAAATAAAGATTGTCTATTAACTGAGCTATAGCGATACCTTCAGTCTAGACTTGGTCTTGTCTTTGTCAACAAAACACGAAGGGTCGTCACTTGAGGGGTGCACTGTTATTATTGGTTGCAAACTGCAACACTCAAGCTGTTGAGGATAAAGGCAGTCGTGTAACAAAAACTTTGTAAGCACTGAAACAATAATACTTAATGTAAGCTAGGACTGACAATGCACTCTGACAACGAATCTTTGCCCTTTGCTCCTTTGTTTTTATAACAAAGCTTTCACCAATATAATTAAGAAAAGCATCGCTTTTTAATTACACTACTGGTAATTCAGTGCATTCGTCGTCCATTATTTACATGAGAAATATTTTACGGTAAGTTATTATGTATTGAGTTTGTTAGACAACAGCTTAAAGTTAGTTAATGTATATTTTTTAAGTACACGTTTACAAGTAGTGACTGAGAGGTTTAGCGTACTGAGTTGACCTGTAAGATCTGTGACTGCAAACCAGGAGGTTCCGGGTTCAATCCCCGGCCTGGTCAAGGGTTGAACTTTTGGTGATCTTCTTTCATCTACCATCCATGGACAGAGATGTTGGTTGAGCCATTCATCTAGTCCTTGACTTTCTATGATCTCCTTTCTTAAGGCCCTGTTACACTGCGCAATTTTCTCGGCAACTTGTCTCGCAATGCTTGAAAATGTAGCGTTGCAAGTTGCCGAGGTTGGGTGTACATTACACTACAAATCAGTGTTTTTCTTAAGGCCGGTACACCGGTACATTGTACCGACGTTCCCCCGTAGCTGTACCGCCTTTCCCCAGCAAAGGCCATCCTCGGAAACCCACGGCGTCGGGAAGGGAAGACGAACAGAGAAGTACAGGAAGGGAAGGGCGAAGAGTGGGGACTGGACTTCCTTTTCCCTCCCCCGTGTCCTCGATTTTGCTCTCCTGGACGCCCTGGGTTTCCGAGGATGAGCAAAGGCCGGTCTGGAAAATTTTTTAAAGTCCCTAAATGCACAAAATTTCAAACCTTAAGAAAAACACTGCAAATCGATCACAGCAACTTAATTGGAATTCTTGTCAGTTTTTGCTGGGTTAGGTAAGCTTGTTCTCGTACCCAGCTTCCTCGGAATGAAAAACGAGAAGTGTGCGCATGCGCCCTTGTTAAAACTGCCGGGGAGGGGGTGTCACACTGTGCAATGTTGCTGCCGGTTGTTTCAACCGTTCGAAGAGTAAAGCTGAGTTGTACTTCGTGCAACGCTTCGCGCAACAAAAAAAATGCGAGACAACCCACGTTACACTCTGCAATTGTCCGGCAACTTAATTGTCTCGCAACGGCATTGCGGACATTGCGCAGTGTAACAGGGCCTTTACCGACCTGTCTAACAGGAAACTTACTCAAGGCAAAAGGTATTGCTACAATCTACACTAGTGTACCTTGTTCTGGATCAGTATTCTCGTAGAGTCTGTAGTGCTGTTCCAGTTACTCTGAATAAACTCTGGAATCTGTTTGAAAAGTTAAATGTTTACGAATGCATTTATAAGAACTCAAAGCAGAATTTACATCTAACATTGACAAGAATATTAGTTAATTATAACAATATTTATGAAGTATTTACTACAAAGTTCAATCATTACCTTATCTCTTTCCAAGTAGATGTAGATTGCAATGGCTAATTCAGCCAGGAACAAGGTAAACACAAAACCAAAATACTGTTGGACGAGAAAAATAAAAAACATTTCATCACAGTGGAAAATGACATAATTGAAGCTGTCGACTAGCATTTGACGATTTCAATAGAACATTCACAAGCTAGCATTCATATGAGAATATATACACAGGTCTCAATGCTGATTGATCTGTACTAGCCTGGGGGATCGGCAGCTTTTGATGTTCAAATGCAGGTCCGACTCACCAGATGTGGGTCACTTGGTACCTCTGATATATGGTATAGTCAATAAGCAATTACTAATAAGGCAAAGCTGAGATGACTATCACTTAGAGCAAAATATAAAGTGATTTAATTGTTTTAGGCATGGTATAAGTTTACTGTCACTAATGGTGGCTTGTTGATGAATAATTTTTCAACACTGGTGTATCATGTTTCAACCACATTATGTCAAACTATAGCAATCAACACATGACAAGTCTTGAATCATGCGATTGTCATTATTCACATGGCAATAGGACCAATAGGATTGAGGACTAACAATCAGACATTTTTTGTTTATATTTTTTATTTATTTATTTATTCTTTTATCATTCACATTTGCCCACTTATTTGCAGAATTTGTGCTTTTGTTAAATATACAAAAGATCAATGAAAAAGGGGAGGATGGGGAAAAAAGCGATAAATAATTTTATAATTAAAATAATTACTGCAGCTGCAGCTGGAAAGGCACCCTTAAATTTTGCACAATGGGTTTGGCTGGAGTTTAAGGAGTTAGTCTTTCAAGAAATTAGTAATAAACTAATCCCAAAATAAAAAATTGCAATTTCAAATTAAGCATTAAAGCAAAAGTTGCAGAATATAATTAGTTAATTAAAATTATATTTGATTAACTATTAAATGTTATATCATAGGCCAATTTTGATATATTAAAATTCTGCCTGAAACAAAAGACATCAACACAAGGCTCTGGGGAGTAAAATACAGAGTTTGTATGGATTATTCCCCTGAGCCTCGTGTTGATGCCTTTTGTTTCAGGCTGAATTTTAATATATCGAAATTGGTCTATTGATGAATTAAGCTCCATTACACACCACTTTGAGCAGACCCTGCTTCAGTGTTACGATTGCACAGGCGCCAAGAAAACCTACAAGGCAAACAGGCGAATAATTAAAACTAACTATAATTATCATTATTATTATTATTATTATTATTATAAATATTAGTATTATAATTGGATATATTTATTATCTTATACAATCACATCCGGGTTAAGAAATACCTATCAGTAAGTATACTACTACTTCAAACACAATCCATATATGTATAATTCAAATAACAGGCCAAGAGTTTAAAAGTTTGCTTTCAACACAGTTTTTCTTACACATAAGTAGCAGTAAATAGTGTTTCATTAAAAACTAGAAAGTTAATACAGTTAATTTAATATAAATAAAAGAGATTAATATAAATATAAATACAGATATTGCTACTGATTGACATTTCTGTTATTCTTAGATGGCACATGGTAGTTCTTCAAGTGATTCCATTTTCAGAGGGTATTCAGTTCTCAGTTTCAGAGTATATAATTACAGTTGCTAACTAAGGAAAACTTCTGGTAACCAGTATCAGAGCAAACCATGCAGTATTAGTATAGGTGTGCTGCCGAGAGTGAAACCAGTTATTATAAACAGCCACGCCTGCCACAGAAATAAGCAAATTGATTGGTATTGATTGCAAGTAGTATCAGATCTAACAACCGAATTATGTTATGATTCCCAACTGCTGTTAGACAAAGCCGCCTGCTGCCTACCCCAGAAGCTGGGACACCAGCAGCAGAAGAGAAATAATTAATCGGATATGATGATGATGATGACTGTGGCAGTGGTTTAAGTTTGATGCAGTGCTTACTGTTGACCCAGAACAAAAAGCAAAATCATAAACTTACCAAAATTCATGTACAGTGCTCAAGATTTAAATTTCCACTCAAATCAAACAAGAAAGTTGGCATGGTGAAGACATGGAAAAATATTACTTTGTGATCTCTTTGTGAAGTTTATCGCCCTATCTGAGATAATCATGCATGTTTTCAGGCAGCCAATGACTCTTACATGAATGCTATCATCCCAAATGCACTCCATATGAACAATAATGGTTTATATATGCAAATAACATTCTTACCAGTAATGAAGATGAACGAGGCAACGGAAATATAAATGATGGTAACATTCTAAAAAAAAAATGAAATAAAACCAATTAGTTTAATTAATGGAATCAGTCGATCAGATTAACTTATTAGTATAATGATTTCATAAGCAATGTAACAACTCAGAGAAAATATGTTAGGGAGAGAGTTCTAGCTAGGAAGTTCCTGGCCTGTTCAGACTCCATGTTTCCTGCAGCAGTACAATGGCAGAGGGAGGGAGAAGGGTCCAAGGAGGGTGGAGAAAGGGAATGAGAGTGAGAAGAGGGTCAGAGAGAAAGAGAGTGGGGGAACAGTTGTAGGGGAAAGGCGACCATTTTAGGTTAGAGAGAAGGGGATGGTGAATGGATGGTGTGGTTGAAGGTGGAAAGAAGGAGGATGGAAAAAATGGACAGAGGGAGAGGAGGGGGAAGAACAGTGGGAGGAATGAAAATTAAAGGAATAGAAAGTGGAAAGGAGGATGGAAAAAGGGATGAAAGGAAGAACAGTGTAAAGAATAGAAATAAGGGGAGATGGAATGTGGAAAGAAAGAGGACTGTTATTATAATAAATTATTATTATTATTATTATTATTATTATTATTATTATTATTATTATTATTATTATTATTATTATTATTATT
>JAOBYE010712836.1:0-11025 GCA_025403585.1 Parazoanthus swiftii
GATAGGAGTAGGCTAATGCCGGTGTTGTGGACTGTCACCTCTTACCCTACAAAGGGCCTGCTGTAATTGGGGAAACCCTCTCCCTTCGGGGAAAAAAGTTAAATAAATAAATAGATAAATAAATAATTAAATAAATAAATAAATAAATAAATAACCTAAGCTCTAAATAGGCATTAAAAAGAAATTAATGCATACTGCGAATCAGTAAACCTTTTAATCATTTTAACCGTTACGATTACTTTGCGAAGTCGGACAAAAATCCTGCGATAGACATTTGTCTGGGCACTCCAGTAGCTAAAAATATCACTTAGTCATGTTCCATGGTAAATTTCCCTTCATACCCCCGGTGAATCTCATCCATTCGGGAGTTCAGTCAACCGTTTCTAGTTGAGTTTTAGGTCTGATCAAGCCAATAATTGTTCTAATTTTCTAAGAACGTTCTACGTACGAGATAGCGACAAACATATCTCTGAGATACTGTGCAGTAGTTTATCGAACTTTGCCGCGTAGACTAAAGGAACAGAATCTCGAGTCGGATGAACAAATAAGCGGCACAAATCTTACAAGGTGGGTACTGAGAAAGAAGCTTTAAAGTTGTTATTCCATCCACCATCTTGTGCCATTCTCTATAAGTAAGTTATCAAAATCAAAGTCGGCAATTTTGGGTGGGAGAAATGTGAACTCGTGTTCTCCAAAACCAAATAGCACGATGCTACAGACATGTGCGATCGCTCCATCATATCTCCGTGACAAATGCGAGTAGAATTATTAAAGGAATGGAACAATTTAGTGTCTACAAGCTCATCATTTCCGTTTACAGAAAGATTTCCACGAGCTTACTTCACACGTAGAATTCAATTTACTTTACAAAACAAATTGGCAAAACGTCTCTCAAAATACTTTCAATTTTTAACATCAATCTGACTTATCTTTAAAGAAAAATTTGAATGAGTAATTATGGTCTGTAAAAATGTTGGCACAACTTTTCGCTGTTAGAAATTTACACCATGGAGAACATAAACCTATAGCTACAGTTTCGATGGAGCTGTTTTACAACTATCAGGGAAATGTACTAAGTAAGGCGGTGCTTAAACGAGTTTCATTCCAGTAAGAATTCACTCCCGGTTCCTTTCTGAGGCTTTATGCTCGGGTAAATGATACCTTGTAAAATTATTAGTCTTTCCGGAGCGAGTTAATCGACGAAGCCGGATCGGAATGTTCATTCTCAGCCAAACTTAACTTCACTTTGGAAACAATATCATGTAAAGAAGTTCAAGCTCATTCAGCACGGGATTGGACAAGTGGATTACCGGGTCGGGCCCATCAGCTGACTAATAATCGCAACCCGCTCGATTACTGAGAGCTTTCGCATAAAAGTAAAATGAAATATTTCTTTTGTTCAGAAATGAAACATGTCGTGTAAACAACTTCTTAAACCCAAATAACTCCATCGAGTCTTCATTTCCTGAACATCCTCAGAAAACCCAGGCCCTCGCTCCGTTTTGTTAAGAAGAACCTGGAACTTACTTTACTTTTGTCAACGGATATGATGGTATAAAATCAAAACAAAGTGAAACAAAGTTGATGATAAGTCTACAGTAATTTAATAGAGCTTTCGGTTTAGAATACAACATTCCGAGTCAGAAACAACTGTCCATTCATCCGGCCAAACTGTAATGGTTTTAAACTGTGCCGCAGAACCAACTAGGTTTTATTTGTCTTTTTTACATTTATATTTTTTATATTCGATGTCAATTGTAGGATTGTTATAAAACTTGTTGCGCAAGAAAGTGCGCTGCATATTTGCATCAGTCTAAACTTGCCTGGAGCTGGTCAAATTGTTTTGTTTTGCCATCATATTGACCTTAAAGAGTAGAAACCAAATTAACATATACTGACTGGCATGTCATGCATGATAAAACAACCAAGCAAAATATTTGAATGCTTATTTGCAGTCATGCAAAACCTCAATACCATTTCAGCAAAGGAAACACAGCGCGAGCGAGAACGCTTTTACCCAAACAAACAAAACGGAGTATCTAGCGATTATCGATCTGCATCAAATCAATTGAATCTGAAGAAAACCTTTGCCGCAGCAAAACTGGAGCAGCTGCAAGAAGAACGGCTGTTTTTGGTGAAAAGCCAGGCAAACATAAAAAAATCCTTGTTTGAAAAGATGAAACAAGTGCACGCAGCCGATTTAATTGTAGTGCCGCGGCATAACCGAGCAGTTTTTGTATCCAACATGTCAATTGTTGTTAGATTAGTTCCAATATAATCGGACAATTTTCAAAAATTGCTCAACTGTGTTTCAAGATGTTGCAATTGTTTAAACGGACCTTGAATTGGGCGAAAAAACCTGCAAATTATGAAGCAACAAGTCACGTGTAAAATGCCTTTGTATGATTGTTTTTTACCATGCAGCAGTAAGGTTAAGACTTAAGTTGATTACCATCCAATCGAAAATTGTTTAACTTGAAAAAAGGCATTACCTTAGGGATTATTTTATATGAAAGGCCTGTACTCGCTGGGTAGGATTATTTATCCGGCTACGAACGTCATCGCTTTCAGAATCTAGTCTCGGTTGATGAAAGGACGCGTATCATATCTCTTACCTGCAGAAACACCAGAGTAGGCTTTGACAGTTCGTAGCACAGTTCGTGCTACTGGCAGTGCTTTTCTTTTCACAGACTTGAATGACGAACTATCCAAATGTTTCGTATGGGTGAACATAATATAAACATTCAGTTATTTGCATTTGATAGTAATTTAAATAACATTTAGCGTTGTCAGTATTACATTAAGTGGCTCGAAACAGTTTAAAGTTTTCAATGCCACTGAACTTTTTGAAAGGCATACTCATTTGTAGAGGCAGATTTCTCCTACCTGTTGATAGCTGGCGTTACTGCAACCTTTAAACTTATCAACTGTTGCTCTCCCACAGAAACCTGTGTTACCATGGCAACTTGACAAGGCCTCGAAATACCTTATTTTTAGCATTAAATTGCGTTTTACACAAAAATTAGTCGGTGAACTTCTTTTTTTATTTCACAAGAAATATTTCTACATCAAAGAGCACATTTAAGGACGTCTACAAAAAATTTTGTCGAGAGGTTTCGGCCCCGCCTTAATATCTAAAAAATTTAAGGTAGTGCCAAAATCTTTTGACATAAATTTTTGAAAATTCCCTTAAATGTGCACCTTGATGTGAAAACAATTTTAACAAAATAAAAAAGGACGTTTACAGACTAATTTTCGTGTAAAATGCAATCAAAGGCCCTAACAAACTGCCATGGAAACAGAATTTCCGGTGGTAGTGCAAGGAGGATAAGCCAAAACACCAGCTATCAAAAACTGGTACGATTCCATCATGGTGTTTCGAAAAGAACTTCATAAAGTTTAGTGGCGCAGCAAAATGGAAAACGGGTTAGAGCCACCTTAATTAACACCTTTGTAACAATTTCATTTACGGGACTCTTTTCACAACTGAGTCAACCGAGTAAATACGAGCGCACAGGGGAACTTCAGTTGTTTCAGAAAAGTACAAAGAACAACAAATATAGGCCAAAACTACAAAACTGTAACTAAGAATTTTCGACAGAAACGAAGAGGCGAGTTTACTATCGCATTCACCTAAAATTATCCATTCGATGAATACGATTTGCAATACAGGCAGCACGGATTTTGTAATTTTTAACGTTTTGACATATTCCTTTGGTACATGCTGTACAACACTAAAATTTTAGCAATCAGGTATGAGCTTGAATAGAGGGAAATTAAAATTTGAACAATTTCCACGTCGAACAGAACATCAATTTTTGGAAAATTATGAAAACCTTGGAAGAGTTGGTTGCTTTTACGAAGTGAACTTCATTTCTCCAGATGTATCGGTATGTATCGTCGTAATGAAAAAAATCAGTTCGGGCGGCAAGATGTAAAACTTAAAGTGCACAACAGAAAAAGCTCCACTTGATTTTTTGTTTACAACCTAGAATATTAAGAAATTCCGTTTATTAAGTAATCGAAGAATTTGTAAGGGTTTTTAAAATAAAATCACTAGTTAATTAATGTTAATATTATTATTATAGGGATTTGGATAAAAGTTGCTTACTTCCAAATATCCTCACCAGCAACGTTGGTTGCCATACTTTGTATACACGTTTTGATCTTGCTCTTCAGTTCACAGAAAATGGCGACAGCTTCAGAAAGACTCGAGTCTACATCCGAAAGAGAAAACTACCAGAGAGTTGATCGACTGATTGTGGACGGTTGTACAGCGCTGCTGAGAGACGTGTTTGACTCCATCATACCCCCCTCGACGCTTGCTACAGTCCTTGCATCAAACAAACCTTACCTAAAGAAAAACGCAAAGTTGAGCCGAGTACAGTTTAACACACTCTACCCTCCCTCAGGCGGTGCAGTGTCATCTGAATTCTTCGACATCACCCTCCTGTTCAGTCTACTGAGACACATATGTAATCTCCCGGTACCGCCCAATGGGTGGGATACGATGCCTGAGGTAGATGACGTCACCCTAGAGGCGGAACTTGCTCGTATCAAATATTACCGTAACAGTGTCCATGGTCACGCGAGAGATACAAGAATTACCGAGGCCGATTTTAACGAATTCTGGGCAGAAATCAAAGCCGCCATGTTGGGGATCGCTAGGTACATATACCAGCTTATTTTTCCTGGTCAGTTCGTTTGATTCTAACTAGCTAGCTGACGGTTTGCAGGTTGTTAATAACGTACGCCCAATAGATAGTTTTCCTTTTGTGTCGTAAATTAGGTCTTAACTTAAGCAGTGTCCAGTGATCCCATTTTCAATTGTTTTCTCCGAATTTATAATTTGTTTGAACTTGTGAATGTGAATTGCAAAAGAGATCTCAGAATTACAGTTGTGTTCGCTTTTCAGGTACATAAACAAAGAGCACGAATGGCAACAAGCAATCAACCGACCGCTGACCGCGCCCTTGACAAGCAAACATGGCAGTATACAAGAAATAGAAGCTGTGGTGGGTAAAGGAGTGTCAGAAATTAAAAATCGTGTTGATAATTTGGAAACGTTAATAGAGAGAACGGTTAGCCTTCGTGTTGGCAAACTGCGGGAAACATTTAGTGTATTATCCAATGAAGGTCAGTACACACCGTGCACTTTGTACGTCTTTTGGGGCAATTGCAAAAACTTGTGAAGCGACTTTTTCAAAATATTCAGTGAAAACCATTTTGCTTGGGGTGCCAGTTCCCTCCATGTTCCCCCTGTCGTGAATATCGCTTTACACAACGCAAGACCAAACTTTGTCTCAAGCCTAGAAGTGAGAGAGGCTTGCGTGGTCTAAGATAGTTGCCATTGAAAATGTGTGGGTACAAGATTGAAATTTTAGTCAGTGAACAATAACCGATAATAAACTTTATTTAAAGAGGGTGACACTAATTAGTTAACAATAAAGTATTCTCCCATGTGGCTCTCTAAACTTTTAGGTTTAAATTTTAAATTTAATAAAAAAAAGTTTTTTTCTTTTCTTTTAAGTTTAAAAAGTTTTTTTAAGCTTTAAAAAGCGAAAATATGTGGATTAAAGTCTACACTTCTGCAATATCTAAAGTTCTGCGAAAGTCTGAACTCTAAAACCTAAGGTCTAAAGCTTGAAATAGTTTATGTGTAATAAAATTGTCTGCTGTATATTTTGCATGATATTTTACACAAAATAATTTGTTTTCATGGTACGCAGAGGGACTTTCTGTATATCTTCAGCGGCAAATGTGTACCAAGACTTAAGAGGCTGTCTCTGTAAAAACCGCCCACTCAATTTCGCGCCAAATTTATTTTTTCCTGAAACTCTGGTTTCTGAAAGACCTTACTGGGGCTATAACCGAAAGAGGTTTGGTTTGGTCTAAAAGGTTTTTATAGCGGCGCTAAGAGCCGTTAGAAAATCCGCCGCGCCAGGGCTGGTCGCGAGGAGTGAAAAACTAATAATTAGGCATATTTCACGGCGCCGTTGAATATTCATTTCGCAAAATTAACCCATGAAGTATATATCAAATTGCTGATAAATCTTTCTTATTTTCATAGACAATAAGTTTTACTGTCCGTTTAACAAGGGACGCGAAAATTAAGCACATCTGACCCCTAAAAATCACCACGGGACGAGGGTCAAAAATAGGCTAAAATTACAAGCTGTTTTCACAAAAGTGGGACCTTACAAGCACCTCCAGCCTTCAATAACATGACTCAGGTTGCATGTCTCAAGATGACCCTTTATTTAAAAGCAGTGACTGCACACGACAAGTAGCACTGGAACTCACTTGACATACGCAGAAGAAACAAAAAGCTCTCATGATGTTTAAATCCCTTTATCAGCAAAATCCAGTGTCCTGGCAGAAAATGTTCTTTTCTTGTGATACAGAATATAATCTTAGAAATTCGAATCGAAAACTTGTGTTGCCCATGCCACGCACAGATTACCTACCACCTTCCACCACAGGTCAGAAACCTTGAGTCGTAATCGTAAATCAATCTGGAGGCAAACACTTGAATTATTGAAATCGGCATGCAAGCCAAACATTCGAGCAAGCAAGCTCTACACTAATCGGCCACCGAGTCAAACACTAAGAAAGCAATTCATATCGGTTCACCCCTGAGTACATGAAAAAAGAAACATATCACTATCAGAAACAATATGGGCCAATATGCCCAGGAGGGCAAATCTATCTAACGACTCTATCGTAACTTTTTTGTTGTTGTTGTTTTTATTTATTTACTTACTTACTTACTTACTTATTTATTTTATTTTCACATAAATCATGTAAATTGACCTTAACATTCTCATTCGTTTTAACATAATGTAATAATTTTAGCATTATGTATCGTAATTATAGATTTTGGTATAGAAGAGCCAATTATTTTATTGGAATGCCAAATAAACCGTTATTATTATTATTATTATTATTATTATTATTATTATTATTATTATTATTATTATTATTATTATTTGGAGACTACCCCAAACTCATTGCCTTGTACGGTTAATGTGATCGTAAACATAAAGCTGCAAGCGGACTAGAAAATATCTTCTCTCTGAAGTTATTTCCCCTGGTTCCAAAATCCACTTGAGGGTTGCACATTTCCCGTTCTGTTTTGTTATTGTTTCTCCCTGTAGCTCATGCACACACGGCTCTTTAATGATGCCGCCTGGCAGCCGAGGCCAAGAGGCCTCGGTAATGGACAGAAACGACTCATATTCTATCAGCTTTTGGAAATAAAGGAAGGAAGTTATCCCACTTTTGTCTTTCTTCTATCGATCAATACGGATTACGGGTTTAAAAAGCAGGATGTAACTGAATTCCTTTTAGTCTCTGAGGATATAACGAAATAATATGGTGTTTAAACATTCTGAGGGTTAAAGATTCAATAACTTACTTAAGATAACTTACTAACATTTGCTTCAAAATCACATTTTCACTTTGTTCTAAATACTCAGTTTTTGTCTTGCTCGTTGGCACTTAGCGATAGCTCTTTAAGAATGCGAAGAATTGGTCAATCATTACAATCTTACATGTAGCCGCTGAGGTAATAACAACCGCGTTCTTCTTATAACTGCAGAAAAAAGAACCAGTGCAGGAATCAGTTCGGCTCCTGAGAATGAACAAGCCTTTTATCAAGCCTGCCGAGAAGGACGATTACTTGATGTTAAGGCGTTCATTGACACTAGTGGCAAACATCCCAAGCGAGCCATCTGGGTTGGTACACATCACGCGGCTGATTGTGGGCACACAAACGTCACCGAGTTCCTTCTGGACAGCGGAGGTGATATGAACCTTAAGGACGAGAATGGATGGAACACTCTCTACCACGCTGCCAGGGGAGGGAACGGTGAGCTAGTTAAACTGCTTCTAGAACGAGGGATGAAAGTTGACTCGAAAAGCAACAGCAGTCTCACTCCTCTCCATATCGCGACACAGAATGGCAAATTTGATGTTGTTAGTGTTCTCATGTCCCGTGGCTCAGATGTGACAGCTGTGGATGATTCCGGGATGAACGCTCTTCACTTCGCCTCACGCGGAGGTCATGTACCCACTATTGAGAAAGTACTGTCACGTGGAAAAGAACTCTTAGATTCACAAACTAATGATGGAATGACTCCGCTCATGAAAGCAACCAATAATGGCCATGAAGATACAGTAACGTACCTGCTCACATGTGGCGCGGACCCTGCAACAACGACGAATGATGGGTGGACCGTGCTTCACTGTGCTTCGCAGTGCGGACTTTTAAGGGTGTTAGAAAAACTGCTGAAACTGTTAATGGATGTCAACTCTAGAACGAGTGATGGCTCCACTCCTCTTCACATTACTTCGTTATTTGGTAATACAGATGCAGTAAATGTTCTTATTAACCATGGAGCAGACCAAACAGCTGTAGATAAGAACAGTTTGAATGTGCTACACTACGCTGCTCAAGGTGGAAACATTGCCACAATAGAAAGACTGCTGAAACTTCCAATTGATGTCAACTGTCGAGACAGCCAGGGATATACGCCTCTTCATCATGCTGCGTTTAGCGGTAAATTGGACGCAGTTATATTTTTAATTGATCACGAAGCAGATCAAACAGCGGAGAGTGCGACTGGCAATTTGCTTCACTGCGCTTCACAAGGTGGCGATATAAAAACTATCGAGCACGTGCTGAGTCTTGGTTTTCTTGTTGATTCTAAATCCAGCGAGGGTGACACGCCTCTCCATCATGCTGCTTTTGGTGGCAAGGTGGCTGCAGTGGATCTACTTCTCTCACACGGTGCAACACCAACTGCTGTTAGTAATAAGAGAAGGAGTTTGTTACATTTTGCCGCACAAGGAGGAGATGTTGATACCATTAAGAAAGTGATGTCACTGCCGGGTGTTGATTTTGAATGTAGAGACATTAAGGGCAACACTGCGCTTATTCACGCGGCAGTTGGAGGTAAAGCAGAAGCTATGGATTTCCTTATTAAACAAGGAGCAGATCCTAAAACATTAACTTCATGCTCTAAACACTTGAACATACTCCACGTTGCTTCACGAAATGGCTCAATTAGCGCTATAGACAAATGTCTATCGGTTGGCGTGGATATTGATTCTCAATCCAGTGACGGTGAAACTCCACTCCACTTGTCAGCCTCTTATGGTCATCTGGGGGCGTTCAATCATCTCTTGTACCGTGGTGCAAATCTTAATGCTATGACTCGTTGGACATGTGGTAGGTTGAATGTTTTGCATTTTGCCTCGATAGGAAACAATCCTAAAATCATCGAAAGAATCCTCTCCCTTGGGTTGGACATCAATTCCAAGACGATCTTCGGCTCTACCGCCCTTGATATCGCATTGGAAGTAAACAAAGAGGCTGCTGTGCAGTACTTAAAAACACGTACTGTAGAACAGAATTCTTTTAATAAAGGCTTTGCCTGGTTGTTCAAACCTTTTTAGTGTTATTCCTGGGTTAGCTCTACAGGTTTTATTAAGAGTTAATCCAAGATTAGTAATAGTCGGGCATTGAACAACTGGGCCCTGAAGAATGATCATTATTGTAATTAAATCAATTGTTGTGTATTTTTCGTATCCTACACATTTTTAAAATTCGAAATAATTTTAATTTCCCTTGGCAAATCGACTGTGTTTATTGATAATATATACTAAAGTACTTCATTCACTGCGGTCGCCTGTTAAAACGTTTTTTTAGTTATAGGGCTCAGTTATTTTAACAGATGTGACACGAACACTTTAGCTTAACCAGATTGGGCTTTTCGGTGGGCCTCGTCTAGACACGAACTGGTACAGGGGAGAGGAGGGACGAGATTTCCTCCTCTAAAACTTCCTTATCATGTAATGTAAACAAGACAATAATAAATAGATTTGTTAGACTTCGTATTTTGACTCAAGGGCACTATTCGAGTTACATGGCGGTTATCCTTGAATCAGGCCCGGCGGAACAGATCCGGTTTGGCCGGACCATCTTTTGCACTTGGTCGCTTTCTTTAATTCAAAAGAAATTGTGAGCTTTTTGAAATCAAAATTCTCTCTGGGAATACGCCAGTTGTGCATTTTAGAGAAGTTAAGTTTCAAAATTTCCGGGGATAGAATGACTCGGGCGCTCGATCCTATTTTAACCGGACCAACTCTGAACTGCTTCCGCTGGGACTGTGATTCGTTAAAAATGTTAATGTCACGTCAGTAAGTTCCATATCACAGCTTTTTCCTAAAGCCTTTGTGGACTCTCCCCCGTCAAGATAGGTTATTTCATTGTTCTAAAGTCGCTCTTGAATCTTTAAAACAGACTTAGCCGTTATTGATATGACTTTGGAATTATCAACCAACGAGGCAAGCGATAAAGTGACACTGAATACTCTCCAATTGCACTAAGAACGTAGATTTTCACTACAAGAGGGGACTAAGTGCAGATACAGTGCTTCAATAACCACTGATCAAGTTCCGGTCTAACTACGGAAACTGAACAACCAGACGTCGGCAGGTTAAAACATACCGTTCATAAAACTAAGCTGCAGCTCTCACGATCTTCTCGAGTTACTACCCTCGACACTGTATCGAGCCATAATCTTGACCCAACTGCCCTCGAACAATCCGGCCCCAAACTCAGTTGTTCCCGACCCCGATCGAAATTTGCAAAGTTTGAGTTAGTCTGCCACCTTAATTTTTTAAATATTAGGGTGCCGTCAAAACCTCTTGACAGACCTTTTTGAACCTGATAGGATAGACAGCTGGACATTAGTTGAACCTGATTGGAACACGCAAGTTAATAAATGTATGAAGTACATACCTGATAACCAACAGTTGGCCACACTGTTTGCACCGCTACTCTGTTAATTTGTTGTGTGGCCTTGTACGTGTACTGAGGTACCTTGAGAAAGAAGCTAGCTTTTTGTATTAAATCATTAATCATATACATGATATACAATCATATAGACCGTATGCATAATACGCGCCACTGACCATGAACAAAAACGTTGAGTCGAGGCTGGTAAGGCAGAAATACAG
>JAOBYE010712858.1:0-11023 GCA_025403585.1 Parazoanthus swiftii
CCCCCGGCCCCCCCCCCCCCCCCCCCCTTTAAAAAATGAATACTCCCTAACTGATATGTTCACAATACAAACGTGAATGCGCCGCTGACGGATTGACAATTGCAGCAGTCCACAAGGTTCCTATCGCTCAGGGGGACGAGGGTCCCGTTCTTGATGGCGTGTTGACCCTCTAACGACCCAGTGGCGCTGTACGCCCATGATGCACCAAGAGCGCCTGGCAAGAAACATTAGTTAGGTCAGTTATTGGAGCGTCAAAAGACAGGAGTTGATCGCGATTTCCATTAGTCAATAAAGTAATACCAATTAAAAGAGTGGTTACCTGAGGGAACGCGTGATAAGGACCCAAATATTTGATATATACGAAGTGTTTCACTTTGGGTACGAATTGGGGGAGAACCAGAAATTGGATAAGGGGGTCCGAACCCGCGATTCTGGTGAGGCGGGGGATGAAACAGCATCTGTGCTCCAAAATACGGTTTTATTTAGTGTTTTCTTCAAAAAATGTTGCCTAAATTGCCGAATAAACCCTGTCGGTCCCTCTCCTAAATCCGCCCCGTATACAGTAATTAATTGAATGGTTAGCAGCTAGTTGAGTTACTGACGTTTTGGTAGCTCATAGGACTGGAGCGCTAGCCTTCCTGGGTTCCATGCTCTTACAATTGTTCTGTTTCTCTGTTTTTGATTGTAAATGTTTTTACGTTTTTGCGGGGTCAGTGTTAGTTCTTGGATCCAAGCAGCTCCCGTGTTTAGTCGCATGTGTTTTAAAATGTTAAGCTAGCAGGAACCCATGGCAGGTCGTAAATCTTTTGTCCACTTAAAGGGTTTGTCAGAGGTTAAATAGACCGAAATCTTTTATTAGATCGACCCCCTATGACAGAACGGAAATGGCTGCGCACTACCTGTCATCGGTACTATTGGTCAAAACGAAGTGGGTAAGCGCGGTGAGTTTTGACTGGAAAGAATTACGATCCCACGGGAAGTTCACGTGCGAAAGACATGGTCAGGTTTCTGATTGGCTAGCTGAGTTCGGTTATTTTTAACTGCGACTTCAGGACTCCACGGGGGTCGCTATTTAACCTCTGACAAACCCTTTTTTAAAAAAACCAAGCACAAAACGAACTCATAGATGCAACTGAAATAGAGGAAAAATCAATAAAGCAAAAAACAAAAAATTAGAAAAAGAAAACCAGTTACAAACCTTGGTTCTTCACAGGTGTAACAACTCCGGCTTTCCTCCAATCAACTTCTTTGGGTACAGGTTTGTTTCTGTGGCTGTAAGCGGGCTGAAACTGGGCCCCAGTCTTTGTGCGTGCTTTCAACAAGCGGTCGCGATACTCGCTAGAAGCCAGATCCCCGAAGCCATTCATTGCAAGGTTGTACGAGTGACCTTCTAAGTTGTGGGTCATAATTTGCTATTTGATAACAACAGCTAATGTAAACAAGAACTAAGCTATATGCCAAATATAGGGGGGGGGATCTCAAACGAGAGCTGCAGGGAAACGAAATGGTTCCCAATAACCACTCATACTTTCTAAGAGATGTTCTGTCTAAGCCTTTAATTTAAACCCAAAAATCAGTTCTCTGAAACCTATGTCAAAACAGTGAAGAAATCGTAACTTGGAGTATTGCCGGACGTCTGGCAAACGAAGGGGTTTTTAGAGTCTATTTGTTGTGCAATATTCAATGCGCGGATGTCTGATATGACCTGTTATTTTGAAAACGATCATGGTGCTGCACCGCTGTCCCAAAAAGACCGAGTAATGGCCAGCAAAACAACAAATATCGATGTGTTAGATATTCCTGTTTCAGCGACAATATCGATAAAAGTAGTCGCGTTTCCACCTGAACGTACCTGCATATTTTCAGCCCAAATCTCAATTCTTGCCTGCTCTTCGGCGTCGGACTCATATTCCTTGCCATGGAAAGCTTTCCACGCGTACCACTGTCTGAGCTGACTTATCCCATGCAGCCCCTCGGACTCTATTCTCATTCCCGTTGAACACACGATGAAATACAGAAATATCAGCAATTGTCCCATCTTTCGAACGTGATTCTCTTACAGTGGATAGCGAGCCTCGATTCTCTTTGTTTATTTATTTGTCTGCGCATCCTCATGACCTTCGGTTTGTCACGTGAAAGTTTGTAGTCTGACTCAAGGCAGAAGTAACAAAAGTGTCAGAAGCTTATTATCGTCTCTCACATGTATATTCTCAGTTACACTACTCCGAACTCACGACTGAGAAAAATGCAAAACAGAATCGACCTGGCAAATTGCGCCGCCTGTACATTTGTTTATTGTCCACTTTCCTAGCCTCCGTATTTCCATCTCTAGTTGTAAAAATAAAGGTAACCTCGTTTGAGGGTAAAGAGGCATACTCAAGTGAAGAGATTATTGGGCACAAGATGATCCTCACATCGCTATTTTTGTCACTTCTGTAATCTGCTGTGTTGCCAGCGTGGTGGTTCCTGATGGTGTAGTGGTTAGCACGCCTGACTGGAATACAGGGAGATGTGGGTGCGAGTCCCGCTCAGGGCGATAAACCATTTATTCGGATGCGTAAGTAAGGAACAAAAATGCACGGTGTGTACAGTTATTTTTATAGACCTAGCAAGATTAATCAATTAATTTTTTCAGTCAGTGTCAATTCATTTTCAATACATTGTTCTTTAAAAGTACCTTGGGATAACCCTCACATCTTGGGAAGCTTAAAAAAAAAAACAGAAATGGTATAATTTGTAAAGCACCATTTCCAGAGTTGTTTAATGGCGCTTTAAAGTCTAAATCAAAAGTAAAGTAACATTTAGAGATAATTGTTAAAGACAAACCAGCCACACACACACCAGAAAATGTTCTTGCGGTGAGAAGAGACGATTATCAGGCACAAAAGTATTAATTCACTATGCCCAATAATCAGTCGACTTGCATTACAAAGCTTCTACTAGGGTTAAAACTAAAAGCATCTTTTCCGGCACCCATAGCCAGGTTTGTATTGCAAACCAAATTGTTAGGTATAATAAAATATTTTTAGCGTTTGTTTTGTTTTGTATCGTGTTTTTTTCTCGCCATTCGGATCAGCCTGCAGGTTCTATTTAAGATCTGATAACCGGGAGTACCAAGACTATTGCTGTTCAGTGTCAATTATGGTATTATTATGAGAATTGTGATTGTAACTATGATTATGGCGATGGTAATTGTTATTTTGATTATGTTTATGATAATTGTTATTATGAATATAATTGACTATGATTGATAATTGTTTTATATATCATGTAGATTTGTGTTTTCTCAAGACGCTGCAATAAGACCAATAACCCAAATTCAGGCTCCCTTATACAAGTAAATGGCGCAGTTTGCCAGAAACTGTCGTTTATTAATGAAGTTTAATCGGTGCTATCTTTGTCTTCCGTTCATTATTTATGCCAGGGCGGGTCGACAAGATTCTCCAGCAGTTAAGGGAAAAGAGCCTGGGATTGAGGCTGCCCCCTCCCCTTCAGATATTACAGCTGCATAACCCTGCCAAACGTCAGAAACTTTCCTTCAAACCCCTTCTTGCTATTAAAATATGATTACCTTTCCTCCCTCCGACCCACTGTCTGGCATTAATAAGCGGTCCCTAATGCAAGTTTTCCCAGATACGTTCAGTTTAAAAGCGTTATATACAAAATGCAACTTCTGTAAACTCCGACTTCTGGGTTTATTTATAGAGGACCACGCGTAAGATTTTCCTTTCTGGTGCAAGTGTTTTTTCTCAAAACTACTAAAGTTCTTTATACCGTCAGCATCACGCAGCCATCACCCGAGACGAGAGAGAGAGCAATTTCCCTTTCTCTATACAATCTCGTGAGATGAAACGTCGCACATGAAATATTTTAACTCCACCATCCTTCACCCTCTCCATCCCATCCCGACCGAAATTCAACCCACCCCTGAAATCAAACGGTTGGCCCCATAACATTAGTTTCTCACACGTTTTGATTTACAGATCATAACTGTGTAATACACCAAACCTTATTTGTAGTAATTGTGGGGGTAACCAGTAAGATTGGCCGCTCGGTAGTCTTGAATCAGACAGTGCCGTGCGATTTGTATTTTGGTAAGTTGAAGTGCTGTACAACTATCCCATTCAAATAAATCCTTTCGAGTGATAGCTCTAGAAAGGAAATGGGCCCACACGGAGAAAAAGAAATAATCTCCAACTCTAAGGCTATCGCTCAGAACCAGTTATTTGGGATATCTGTACAGTTCTTCGACTTGACATTTTTGCTTTCAATCTTGTTATTTCCCAAACACGCCAGAAGATATTTTCAAAGCTTTTTGTACCAAAAGGCTTAGGTTTTTATAGTCAGACAAAGCACAGACTTTCATTGACAAATTTATTCTTTATACAAGTAAAGACTTGATCACTGTAACAGTCTTGTCATCTAATTTCAGAGCTGCATAAGTCCTTTGAAAAGGATTAGTTGTGTACCAGAAGCACTGGACGTGAAGTACTCCTTTTTAACTTAAAATGGCCGAGTATCTTGGTTTTTGTTAGTGATCCGGAGAACGTTCAATAAGGCAAAATAGAGGTTATTTGTCTCAAATGTATTTTCCATTTTCAATTCTCAAGAATACTCCTGTGAAAATCATACAAGACATTTCAAGCTAGACTGCACTGTGAACAGCTTCCAAACTATCTCAAAAGATAGTAGATCCGTGACGTCATCATTAAATCGATAGACTCTTTACTCACGTTCTCAGTCTTTCTCTTTATGTTACCAGCTTCTTCGGGAGGGAAAACAGTCCCCGAAAAGTGATGGGGGACGGAGAGTCCAGACTTCAAGGCTGTAATTTGCTGGCAATTGGGTTTGTTTTTAGGATATCATTTCCTGTAGTTTCTTTGTTAGATGCCATTCAGACACCGTTTCAATTTTTGAAAGGAAAATAAAGGTCGTTATTAGCTTTTGAATAAACATTCTTCTGAATCTTTTTCCAACTTAAATAAAATACAGAAAGGGAAATTGAGGCCGTCTAATCGCGGGTACTATTTTTTTTTCTGAACAAGAAAGATTAAAGCATTTTTGGGTACCAAATATGGCTAAAATGTGGCATTTCTTCAGGTTTAGGGTTTAACTCAACTTTCGGACCCCTCCCCCCTCTGTATTATCCTGCAGTTCCCTCCCCCCTCCCCCTTGTGACTGCTTCCTGCAAGCCAGTCCGTTGACCCAAAACAGGCCTAGTGCCGCTCTTTACACACGAGGATAACTAGCGACTGTGGCCACTCCACACTGATTGTTCTTGTTACGTGACATCATGACGTATCCCTCCAATCCCCACCGGGAACCCCACGAGTTCTTCACTAGCCAGTAGTCTTGTCCGTTGTAGGTACCATAACCAACAACCAGCACCCCGTGGTCCAACTGTGTGCTGCTGCATGACCTGACAAAATGGAGAGCGAAATTGTGTCATATCAGTGACATGTGCTAAACCAGGGTTCCTGCAGCTAACACCTCAGCAAATTTAAGACTTGTTTAGACGTTTTAAGACCTAAACTTGTAAAATGTAAGACCTAACTGATATTCCTTCGAGCTTTATCACGCGGTCCTAAAGGGCGACATCCGCAGTGTTCGACGGCTGGTGTGGAAAACGATCATGTACGATCCGCAAATTTTAACAAAATATGTTTTCATTAATATTTTTTGTACAGTCTGAAAAACTTGAGTATGAGAAGCGAAAATACTTTTGAACAAAAATTTAAGACATTTTTAGGACCTCAAGGATGAACTTGTCTGAACTAAGACATTTTCAAGGCCTTGAAAATAAAAATAAAAAATAAGGTTTTTTAGAACCCCGCAGGAATCCTGTTAACGTACGCTGGAACCCGTATTTTTTCTTGACTACAGACTCGCGTAGAACCTCATTAATTGCCTAATATCAATCAAGCCGATGGAGTCTCTAAAATGGTTATCAAACTGACTTTTGCGACTAAAAAGAATCTCACCTATTTCTATTTCGTCAGTACAATATACGCAGTGCTACCTTTCCTTAATTTACTTAATTTAATCAGTTGTGAATACTTAGATCGCAATTATAGCATATTTTAAAAGTTTTATTGTAAGTGTTAGGTCTAGTTTCTTGGTATTTCCTGAATCCTCACGCAGGAATTTTAAAAATTACTGAAGATTTATTTGCCCAAACATCGCTTTTGATCATTTCAATATATATTTGGTATTTAAATATGCACATGTCTTTGTTCAAATTAGCGTTAAATAAAACATTTGTACTAAGATTAGCTGAAACTAGTCAGTTCGAATATATGATGACGATGATGATAATAATCATGATAATGGTGAGATAACGATGATGATGATGATGATGATGATGCTTATTAAAGCACTAAGGGAAGACAAAGCATTACTCACGGTTCATCGTACACGCCGCCGCTGTAGAACTGGAAAGACGTGTGTCCTGCATCAATCGCCACGGAGATTGGTCCAACAGTGGCCGAGGCGGCCTGGAGATCACTCTCGCTGCCTTGTTGGATGTCGGTGTATCCTGAGAAAGGAACAGAAATAGAAAGGTCTGAGTGACAGATTAGAAAAATGGTCTCCGCCCTTTTTTGGGATATCTCGGTTCGTCGGGATCCAATTTTGATAATCAAGTAATAAATATAATAGATGGTAAGGAATATGAAGAAGTTGTTTCGGAGAACTAGGGCCGTCTACTTTGAGAGTGGCAGTTTTATGGTCAGCAGAAAAGCTATTACTTTCCAAAATTTCTCTCGGCTGTTCTACATAAGCCGGATTGTTGTTAGAAGTTTAGCGCCATGAAAGTAAAATCAACAAACACTAAAAAAATTGTCGCATATTTGTCAATACCAAAGTAAACTCATAACACAACGCGTTTGCCGTTTTTGCGTTCTGTCTGTCGGAACAAAGACTGGGCAGGCGCGAGTAATAGAAGAATGCTCTAAGATGGCGCCTCGAACCAGATCTTTACAGAAAAAGTAATTAATGTTTAAGTTTATGTCTATATACCATATACATAAAACTCAATAGCAAACTACCCGGATGTTAATGCGTACCTGTGCACGTGGCACCGACAGAGGAAGCGCTGTATCGACAATACTCATTGGCTCCCTGGTACGGATAACTTGCCTCAGTGTCAATTCCGCCATTGTTCTCGATATACCTGGGCAGGAGAAAATGAAACCATTTTCTTTAAGGCCACGATCGCAACCAAGACGCTTTGCGAGTTTAGAAACTTGTCCATCACAAGAAAACTGGTTGTTGTTCCCCAAGTTCGCCTATACCTGTATTTAGTCAAGTCTGATTGATCAACCAGTTTCAACCTTAACAAGACAACTGGCGTGTTCAGATGCTTGAATAAGTCAACTGTCGTTTTCATTTAAGAACACGGATGGTTGAACAATGTTAATCGGTAATCAGTGAACTTACACGCAATTAAGTGCGCACAACAAAATCTCGTCGAAGTACGACAAATATATAAAGACATTGCGCAACAAAAAACTGAATATCGTGTGAACCATGGAAGCATCTACCTAAATGCGTTGTCCATCAAGCCTCCTTGGCAACCGTGGTTCCCGTAGGACGTAGAGCAGTCCACCAGATTCTGTTCACTGAGGGAAACCAGCTGACCAGTCTTCCTAAAGTGTTGACCCTCCAGAGCTCCAGTTGTACTGAACGCCCAGCACGAGCCGCACTGACCTGAAATGACCGGGCACTGTGTTGGTTGATACATTACGTATGTTGGTGCAGTACGACGCAACAAAACACAACGCAACACTGCGCAGCGCAACACAATGCAACTACACAACACACCACTTTACATCACATTACATCATATCATCACAACGCAACGCACAACATCATGCACACAACGTACTCCACAACACATTACATCACATCACGTCACGTCACGTCACAACGCAACACACCACACCACACAACGTAATCCACAACACATTACATCACATCACATCACGTCACAACGCAACGCACCACACCACACAACGTAATCCACGACACATTACATCACATCACATCACGTCACAACGCAACGCAACGCACCACACCACACAACGTACTCCACAACACATTACATCACATCACGACACGTCACAACGCAACGCACCACACCACACAACTCCACAATACAACTCCACAACACAACTCCACAACACAACTCCACACCACAACTCCACACCACAACTCCACAACACAACACAACACAAAGCCCAACACACTAACAATACAATACATGAAAAACAACTCATCAAATATACGAGGTTACTAATAATAAAGCACTACGAAAAACTAAAAAGGCACTATCGTGATTCAAAACAATATGATTGCAAATGAACATCATCGATGAAAAAACATTTTGAGGAGCAAGCAAGAAATACAAAATTTTACCTTGATTTTTTACAGGTGTTACGTAACCCTTAGTCCTCCAATCAACCTGCTCGGGCAGTTTGACGTTGCTAGGCGGCAGGAAAGTCGACCCAGTCCTCTTAGTGTAATTACTATAATGAGCCTTTACTCCAAGGTACTGGTATCGATACTCGTCAAATGTCAGATCTCCAAAGTGGTTCATGGCCAGCTTGTACTTGTGGTTTTCCGAGTTGTGCTTCGAGATTTTCTGTTTAGGTCAGTTGGAAACGATCAACGTTAGTGTGCAACGCAATTTAACCCTTTAAGCCCCAAACAAGACAAATGGTGTGATGGTAAATTCTCCCAACTGAGCTCCACTCTTTCTATAGTTATAAGCAGTTTGGGAGAATTTGGCTTTTCAACTTCAACAGCTTATTCTACTCGATCAATTCTTTATTTCTCATTACCTGTTATATAATTTTGCTTGAGTTTTGTGAAGAGAAATTAGATGTTGATAAATTGCCTGGGGCTGAAAGGGTTAATAATTTATAAGTCCTTCAAACTAAAATCGGTACCCACTTTTTACAAAATTTCTTGGTTCGCCTCGAACCATAACACTTCACAGAATCTTTATCGGAATATTTGTGAAACCGTGTTCGTATATACTAGATCATAGGTAGTAAATTGAACAATATTCGCTGAATAATATTAAAACTAGTTTACAAAGTGATCAAAATTGCTATATAATGACAACACATGCATGTTTTAAATAAAAAATCAACATAACACAATAATGCTATTTATTATCCTTTTTAAACATCTAGATCCGAAAAGCTATAATAGCTATTGTTTAGCTTGGCCAAAAATGTATCTCTCAAAGTTAGTAAGTTTTGATCTTGTTTGGAAATGGCTCAGAAGAAGTTCGGACTTTGGTAACAGAAGTTAATCAAACGTAACAGGTACGTTACTCTTGTTTTGATAGTTGTGACAGGCAGCATTCGAAATATCTTTTTTTTTCTTGAATGGTCATAATTAAAGATTCCCCTCCATTCCGCTTCGTTTCTCTTTACTACCGAGATTCGCAAAAAATAGAAGAGTTTCAATATTGATTGCAACACTTGAAGCTGTTTTCCAACCCATTCGCTGGGCGACCGTGATAGTCTGGTTCAGCGGTCTTACCGTTGGGAGTACAAACGAACTGAAAATTTGAATGGCGACTACACCGACAAGCATGGAGAAATATGGATAAAAATAGCAAATATTGGGGATTTATGGAGCAGAACGAAGCGATCAAAGACACAATAGAACAAGGGTGCTGGTAAGGAGATAATTTTATTAATATATGAGTACAATGTCTCCCACAGCTCATGGTTAGAGCCCCATGCGGCGGTGCAGTACACGTGAGTACAAGTGCGAATCTTTCTGTGCAGCTATTAATAATAAAGTATTAGTATTACGTTGTAATTGAAAACGTTTCGAATTCTGGATTTTTGTATTGAAATCAACGCTTTTAACTTTTCTACACAAATTGAAACTTTATTAAAGCTGAAACCAGCACACATAGCCTTCGCTTACGCCTAGCATGCATAAAGAATAAATATACAGCTAGCATGGGTTTCTTTTACGGATTTTTTTGTTATTGATCAACCGACCGGTATTCCGGTCACAATGTCAGTAAACGGTTAAAGAGTGGGTCGAAAGAGTCAAAATAATTTAAAATCGCGACACGTAGCTTGTACCTACCTGCATGTTGTCGGCCCAGATGGCAAACCTTGCCCTCTCTTCAGTATCCGTGGAATATTTCTTGGCATGAAACACCTTCCACGCCTGCCACTCGGCTTCGCCATCAAAGTGAATCGGCTTGGCTTCTTGGATCACAAACCCGGCGGAAACAGCCACAAGGCCCAGCAATGCCCACAAGTATTTCATTTCGATAAAGGCGATGTCCGAGAGTTTTGACGCTCCTGTGATTCGACTCAGCAAGGCTTGAAGACCTGATTCTAACTTGACAGAGTTCTTTTTATATTCTCTCGGGGATTCTGTCACGAGGTTTTCCTCATGTCAGGTCACAAGATTGTCACAAATCACCGGAGCGAGGAAATCATGTGTGCATGGTTTGCATGTGATGTCTACCCTCCCCGCAGACGATAGTGATTTTCGTGTGATTTGATGTGACGAAAGATCTGAGCTGAGGTGAAAACGAACCCGCTCGTGCTGTGTTCAGTTAGTATATAAGCACGCGTGAATTTTAAGTTTACTTAGAGATGTCTAGCAACACGAGCCGTAGGCAAGTGTTTCTAGGCACTACTTGAGTGAACTTTAAAAAAATTCACAAGTGATTGTGTAACTGAACATACCAAGCTGGCGAGTTTTCTATTTCTTTTATAAAAAATAAGTCAAATATACAAACGCGCGGAAAAGCAAGCAAATGTTTTTACATTTACTAATCAAACCACAGTTGCAACAATTTCAATAAAATCGTTCGCCCTCTCCCCCCCCCCCCAGGGGGAAGACATTGATAAGTGTATAAGTTGTGTATGTTCTCTTTGTCAGCCTGCTACTTCTTCTTTGACGTGTTGCATCGGGGGTTTAGCTCTCGAAGAATATTCGCAACTTTTGCGTCTTGGAGCATGAATATGACGAATGAGCC
>JAOBYE010712880.1:0-11022 GCA_025403585.1 Parazoanthus swiftii
TTATCTATCACCTTATATCCAACGAGTGGGAATGGAGTAATGCTGTTCTTTGTGCAACGAATAACATTTCTCTTTAAGAGAAAACATCCTCTTCAAATAGGTGGGAGGTGCGGGTTCAGGGCCCCATGTCGTCTTTCCTAGCTACGGCTTGGGAAGAGAAGCGCCGCCACTTGCCAAGGGCCGCGCCCAGCTTTTGTTTCTTGAATAGCCTTTATTTGTTGCCACAAGTGAATGATCATTTTGTTAAGTGTCGGCTTCAGTCAGCATCTAACGTAATATAAGAGGTCTGCCACTGGCACTAGGTATGCTGTAAGTCAGACGACGTCAAATAAAAAATCTCACGTTGGTCATGTACAAGACTCTCATCCTTTCCAGAAAACGGGTCACATAGGCATTTAATGTAAGTTTTTGTTTCTCTAATCGTGTTAATGTTGATATCGTTGTAACAATGTAAGAAAATTGAAAAAAGCTATGGAAAAGATAAAAACACTTTGCTATATACACCACTTTGCTATATAATGCAAACTTACCCTCGTTCTAGTTTACTCCGGGTACAGAATGAAGTTTTCGGCCGCAGTTTGTCTTATTGATTCAACAAAATCTGCATATTTTGAACCCTGAATGAACTAGAACGAGCGAAATTAGAATTAACGAAGTTCTCTATTGAAATATGATGATCGGGGCGAACGCGGTCTCAGAGTTCTTAACAAGTATTTGTCTTTGAACTGACGAAAATACTCACCGCATGGTAGTAGATATAATGTTCTGTTTCTAATATTGAAACTGCACACATAACTATTATGTCGCTGAAAGTGTCGCCAGAAGTGTCTTTGTCCCATAAATTTGGCATTTAGGAGTCCAAGTTTACGAAATTTGCACCCCCCCCCCCAACAAAAATCCTGCCTACGGGCCTAAGGTCACGAATTAAGCATTGGGTCGATTTTAACGCATCTCGTGTTAGGATTTTAATTTAGTGTTTGTTCTTACAAGACGGACGAAGTTCCCGTGTGAATATGCTGATAATAGAAAACATATTTTGACATTATAATCGTCAACTTTAACATATATGTTCATGATATTACCAGCTGCCAACCTAACTTATTACAACACCATTGAACATAAAGCAAATTTTCTGAAGTGCTGACACACCAAGTTTGTTTAAAATTTTTCATCTGAAAATGGTAATTTGATAAAAGAGTGAGATTTCAGCCATCATAGTATGAATTAGTTAAGAGCATACCGTATCAATTCTTGTTAATCAACCCACACTTTCGTTTAATGATGAGATGAAGAAAATCACAGTTTTAAATAGATTTTTTTTATTGATTGTGATAAGTATTGAAGAACAAACATCTCCCACCGAATGTTTTGTAGATGCAATATTCAATGTGTTGTCAGTGTGCAATATCCTGCTCTTATCAATTCAACATTTTACTTTTCGGCATTTTCCTTTCATCGTTAACAATGGGCTAGTGTTGTAAGTGCTATTCAAACACGACATATCCTGTGAAAACGCAATACCTACACTTCAATGCCTACGAGTTATTGGGACAAAGTTCAATAGACTCAACACACCGCAAATAACGTTTAGTAGTTTGTTTTGTCCTGTTGCCGTTACGAATAGCAGGTGAAACGTTCAAACACTTTGCTGGGAAGGGCACACAAGGTATTTTCTTGCGAGACGGTCGTAAACAAAACTTTCTTATACTTTTATTTGAAAATGGTTTCAAAAACCAATTGTAGTGGTGAATATTTTAACTGGTTGAGTAAAAATTTTGAGTTCACTGATAGCAGAAGCTTTTTTGCAACAGCGGCTGTGCTCAGGAGTGTTCTCGCCTTGTTGGCAACAATCAGTAACTCTTTAATCATCGTTTCCATCAAAAGAACTCCGTCGCTCCACACTCCATCCTACCTCCTCGTTGTTTCTCAGTCTGTAAACGACCTTTGTGTTGGATTGTTGGTTCAGCCGCTACACACTGCATGGCAAGTAGCACAATTTAAGAGTTATTTTCACCTAATGTGCATCTTTTTCGCCATTTACATTTTCATAAGCCCGTTGATAATAACGGTTTCCTGTTTCACTATGACTGCAATAAGCTTCGATCGGTTCTTGGCAATCTACACTCACTCGAGATATCGCACCGTTGTGACAAGGAAACGCACCATTGTTGGAATCATTGTTTTCTGGGTCATATCTGGTGTTTGCTCTTACTCTACTTTAGCAAGCCGCAAACTGGAGGCATTCAATATTTTGGGTTTTGTCGGTGGTGTATTTTGCCTGGTTATTTCGTCGTTATCATTTTTCGGAAGTGCGCGGTTTCTTCAGTTGCAAACACGAAACATCAACGCCCTGGCAGTGGGAAGGTTCAACTTCGGTAAATACAAGCGAAGCCTCGTTACAATGACTTACGTGTATTCATTATATCTCGTGTGCTACGTTCCTCTGTTCACTCACTTTGCTCTAAAGGTTTTCAAATACTTGAGCAACGACTTGTTCGATGCTTTGGTTATAGAGATTTTCTACATTAACTCGACATTAAATTCGTTTGTGTACTTTTTGAGAAATAGAAGTCTCCGCATGACCATAAAGATTCTTATTGGTCTCACAAACAACCGCCAAGAAATACCAGTGTGAATTGGAAGCCAATAAACATTCATATATGAAGGACTGCTGATTTTCAGAGAACCTTATTTTATCCCGCGCTGATCCACTGAACGAATCTTTTCACCTTGCAAGTTTAACGGAAAACTATTGAGTATTTGTAATTCCTAAGAACTGAAAGCTAGTGTTTGCTAAACAAACATGTGTTCAGTATTTTTTTTTAATTTGCTAAATAAAACATGTGTTACTTCAAAACGGATGGTGTTATAAACAGCTTTTACGGTGTAACAAATAAAAGACGAAGTTAGAATAAGATAAGATGGAAAGCAGCGAGGGGTGCGGCTACAGCGAGTGGAAGTAGGTACAGTAAACAGAGTAAGAGAAGTAAGTAAAAGGAGCAAGGGGAGGGGGGCTAGAACAGGTGAACTTAGGAAAAATCAAAGACAGGATGAAACAAACAGAAGTGATAGGTACAGAAAGTAAACGTAGTTAAAGTAAGACAAGGACACGACAGAGAGAGTAAAAGGGATGGCTACCATAACAAGTAGAAGTGGTTAAAGTGCCAAATGCAGGAAGCAGGAGGGGTGGCTACAAAGGAAAACTCGTTTCGTTTCGTTTTGCAAAGTATCAAAAGCCATGTATATAATTCCCCTTTATCCTCTTCCTTCCCTGCCTGTAAAATATGCCCGTAAAGAATACAGGTAATTTAAAAACTCCCAAAGAACAAGCGAAATATAATGTACAATAATTGTTTTTGAATTTGAATCGTTATATTCCGTTTATTGCTGCAAAGAGACGAAAATTTTTGCTTGAATGAATTAAAACCGTAGCTGTGTAATCATACATAGTTCGAACTGGTTTTAGGTGATAGATAGTGTTTTGATAACCGTAAATACGGCTTGCCAATTTATTTGCCCATGTTAGCGACAAGAAAGATTTATCCTTGGTCTCAAAGCCAGCTTTTTATCTCTCCCTGTTTTCCCCTTTAAATTCTTTGCAATTGTTGAGAGAGTGAATATGCAGCGGGATTGAAAGAGGGAAATAGTCTAAATTCATCTAAATCTAAATTTATCAAACAGATCAGCAACAAAACGGAAACTTTTCCTGTGGTTTTTCGGGAAATCAAGACATTTAAAACTGTGTAATGGAGAAAAAAAAAAGGATTTCTAAGTATCTAATAGAGTTGCCAGTCGCGAGAATTCTCCTCTTAGCATGTCTACATTAAATGTGCGGTTTGATAAACAAAAAGTTGTTGTACCTAATATGCCGGGTGTGGCTTAGTGTGAGTATCTGTTTCACAAGGTTTGTAGAAGGTCAACGAAGGGCTTATGCTCAAGATGTCAGAAATCTAATAATCAGTTAAAAGTTAACAATATAAACTCTGGTTGATCAACCACGCTTTCATGTAATGATGAAACGGAGAAAAATATAATCACAAATAGATTGGTTTTGATTGCGATAATAATGGGGGATGTACATATTCTGCCAGTTGGTTTGTGGATGCATTGTTCTGATGATTCTCATTGGATAATATACTTGTCTGTTTTCAATCATTTGCTTTTCTTCTTTGAACTCTATTGTAACCGTTATATTATTTGAACCTTTCATAAACTCATCCCTTTTGTTAATATTGTTAACATCAGGCAAGTATTGCACTTTTTATGAAATGAGTATATGAAATTCATATATTTGTACTGCGGATATTTCATTTGCTTAAAAAGTATTGCACTTGTTGTTCAAACACAGCACATCTTGTGAACATACAATATCAGTTTACTTCCTCGATCAAGAGTTAATAGGAAACGTTCAGTAATCTCAACTCACTTACTTCTACAGCACACAAATAATTAAATTTATGTTTTGTTTCGTCCTGTTACCATTACGTACAACAGGTGAAACGTTCAAATACATTTTATTATTGAGGAAGGGCGCGCAAACGTTTTCCATGCGAGACGGCCGTATATACCCAGGGCTTACTCACCTTTAGTGGAAAATGTTCTCAGAAACCAATTGCAGTGGCGCATATTTTAGTGTGTCCGCTGAATATGCTAAATTCATTGATAGCAGAAGCTTTTATGCAACGACAATACTCAGGAGTGTTCTCGCTTTGCTGGCCACATTCAACAACATTTTAATCATCGTTTCCATCAAAAGAACTCCGTCGCTGCATACTCCATCCTACTTTCTCGTCGTTTCTCAGTCCGTGTCCGACCTTTGTGTTGCATTTTTCGTTCAGCCGCTACACACTGCATGGCAAGTTACAGAATTTAAGCTTTATCACCACATCAGCTGCCTTGTTTTCAGAATTTACATTTTCTTAAGCCCATTCTTCATTACGGTTTCCTGTTTCACTATGACTGCAATAAGCTTCGATCGTTTTCTGGCAATCTTCATCTACGCGCGATACCGCACTTTTGTGACAAAGAAGCGAACCATTGTTGGAATTCTTCTTATTTGGGTCACAGCTGGTGTTGGCTGTTCCTCTACAATAGTTAGCGGCAAACCGAAGGCATTCCCTCTATGGAACTTTGTCGGTGGTGTGTTTTGCCTGGCTATTTCGTCGCTATCATTTTTTGCAAGTGCGCGACTACTTTACCAAAGACAAGTACAAACAGGCACCATGAACTCCTTGGCAGTAGGAGCGTTCAACTTTGGTAAATACAAGCGAAGCCTCGTTACAATGGCCTACGTGTATATTTTATTTCTTTTCTGCTACGCTCCTGTGTTCGCTCATTTTGTTTTCAACGTTTTCAGTGACAGGAGAAACGTCCCAGTAGTTGAGATTGTAATTTTATTTGAAATTTTGTACAGTAACTCGACACTAAATACGTTTGTGTATTTTTGGAGAAATGAAAGTCTCCGCATGGCCGTGAAGATTCTTATCGGCTTCACTAACAACCGCCACTAAAAAGCAGGTATTTCAATTATCTTTAAACATTTTTAAATGAAGGACTACCGCTGGTTAGACAAGTCTTCTCCTTGAAAAAAGGCGGAATAAGGATCTTGGTCTCGCTTTATTGAAAAATATTGCGAATGTATGTAAAACGACGATATTGTTAAACTGTGACATACTGTCGTCAGCCATAAAAAGTGTTTGATTGATTCGAATCAAAATCGCCGACACGGATTCAATGTACACATTTGTGCTAAAGTTAGCAATGTGATAACTGATAGCAGAGGGTGAAATCTGTCGGGCTTGAAACTTCGAGAAGGAAAAGGTTTGGTCGGAAACAGCGCAATGAACGTCACTCACAGAAACGATTTTGCAAACAAAAGTTACTCAGTCCTTTATATAATTTAATAAGCTTTCCAGTGATACATAGTTTAATGGGTATCTGACGCATATTAGTCATGGGGCTACAGACGGATAACTAAAAAACTTAAAAATAGTGCTAAAGATGTCCCGTAACCTTAAGAAATAATGATAAAGATAATAATGACAAAAGAGGCGCTTGTAAGATTGGTTTCAATACAAAATGCGTGAACCAAAAGCTTACTCCCACCTTCCGCAAAGTTGAGGGTTATTTCAAATGCGATAAAGACCAGTCTCAATCGCAATCAGAATTCTAACATCAACAAATGAACAACAGAGTCCTAATCGTCTCAAGGAAGGAATTTCTATCTTTGATAAAGAACAAAAGAATACGAACAAAATACAGGTGCAGTCGTGGCGTAAGCATTTTGCTCGAAGCTGCGGAAGAACACTGTCTATTTTTGAGCTCCTATTTCACAACCAACAAACACCTGCATTTGCTAATCCGTACCCTTAGTTTAGTAACTGGTAAAAGGTTGGTCGATTATTTGTAGCTGGCTTATATGTGACTACTTGGACATTATTCGAGTTGTTTCGACCTTACTAGGTCAACTCCTAGTGGCTTGGTTGATATGGAGTTTCTGATTTCCAACACCAGCTGTACATTTTAGATTTCTACCGTGGGTATTACCACCGGACTCGTCTTACGATTGTCTGAACTAAACTACTGAACTAAAGGCGTCAGAAGACGGGACTTCATTTTAGTTCTTTTTTGAACAAACCGAATTTGTTTTGGTGCTCGAAACTATCGATTATCAATTCTTGCTGATAGAAGAACTTAGTTTTACTCTTGCACTTGTTGACCAAATGAATGGATTTCTCGAAAGTGTTGCGAGCGAAATGAACCAGTTCGCATTTTTGGAGCAGTGTTTCTTACATGTAGTTGAACAACTCAGTATTTTCTTTCAAAACAGACTTTAGGGATTTACTACTTAATGGAGTTGTGGTTTAATCAAGTGTTCATTTTGCTGATTCTCTCTATAGAAATGAGAGAAACTGGCACAAACATGTTTTCGTAATGGTTGAATTAAAACAATATTTGTTTGTAAATATTAAATGTCGCCTATATTAAAAAGACTAATAACAAATAAGACTCAAAACAAGTTTGAAATATATCAGTATATTCTTTGAACTCTACAGTCAGCCGTTTCATTATTTAAATCTTTCATCAATTCATTGTTCTTTTTCCCATCACTAACAATTGGGCCTGTATTGAACGTGTTAATCAAACACGGTACATCCTGTGAACATATAAAATCTTCACGTCCTCACCAAAGAATTAATGGAGAAAAGTTCAATGCACTCAACACGCTTACATCTACAGGCAAGTAATGTTAAATCAATATTTAATTTTGTCCTGCTATTA
Source organism: Parazoanthus swiftii (assembly GCA_025403585.1). Lineage (NCBI taxonomy): Eukaryota > Metazoa > Cnidaria > Anthozoa > Zoantharia > Parazoanthidae > Parazoanthus > Parazoanthus swiftii. The sequence goes on from JAOBYE010712880.1 coordinate 7,282, forward strand.
TTGAGTATAACAGTTGAAACGTGCAAATACATTTTACATTTTTTGGAAGGGCAGGGCGCGCAAGGGTTTTTCTTGCGAGACGGCCGTATATACCCAGAGCTTACTCACCTGCAGTGGAAAATGGTCTCAGAAACCAATTGCAGCGGTCAATATTTTAGTACGTCGAGTGACTATGCTAAATTCATTGACAGCAGAAGTTTTATTGTAACATCTGTGCTTCGGAGTGTTCTAATCTTGCTGGCCGCAGTCAGCAACATTTTAATCATCGTTTCCATCAACAGAACTCCGTCGCTGCATACTCCATCCTACCTTCTCGTTGTGTCTCAGTCCGTATCCGATCTTTGTGTTGCATTGCTCGTTCAGCCGCTATACACTGCATGGCAAGTTGCACAGTTCAAGCGTTATTTCCACATCAGCTGCCTCATTTTCAATGTTTACATTTGTGTGTGCCCCCTCTTCACTATGGTTTCCTGTTTCACAATGACTGCAATAAGCTTCGATCGATTCTTGGCAATCCACGTTCACTTGCGATATCGCACCTTTGTGACAAAGAAGCGAACCATCGTTGGAATCATTCTTATCTGGGTCATAGCTGGTGTTGGCTGTTCCTCTACAATAGTAAGCGGTAAACTGGACGCATTCCCTATATGGAACTTTGTCATTGTTGTGTTTTGCCTGGCTATTTCGTCGCTATCTTTTTTCGCAAGTGCGCGAATACTTCACCAAAGACAAATACAAACAGGCACCATCAACGCCTTGGCAGGAGGAGCGTTCAACTTTGGTAAATACAAGCGAAGCCTCGTTACAATGGCCTACGTGTATATTTTATTTATTTTCTGCTACGCTCCTATGCTCGCTCATTTTGTTTTCATTGTTTTCAGTGTCGAAAGAAACGTTTCAATACTAGAGGTTGTAGTTGTAGTTGAGGTTTTCTACCTTAACTCGACATTAAATTCGTTCGTGTACTTTTGGAGAAATAAAAGTCTCCGCATGACGGTGAAGGCTCTTATAGGCCTTGCTAACTGCCGCCATTAAAAAACAGTGTAGTTGAAATATCTATAAACATTTTCAAGCGAAGGACTACCGCTTATCAGTCAACCTCTGAACCACTTATAAACATTACTTTTCACCTGGAAAAATGGCCGAATAAGTTCTTGATTTTGCATTACTGAACACTGCGCATGTATGTAAAAGACGCGGTTATGTTAACATGTGACACACTGTAGTATCTTAATGCACATTATAAGGTTAATTTCAAACTTGTATGAGATTCCGAGTCCCCTTCAAGCAACTTTGTCTGAAAGCTTAGGGAGGTCTTCACAGAGGTCACTATTGGGGATGCATGTGGTCGTGCAAGTCAACATTTAGCACGACCCGTAACATGCGGGTGTAGGAACCGATAAGCGAACTTGCTAAGTTGCTGGAGGGAACTCGGGCTTCCAGAGCACTGTCAAAGGCACGAAGAGCTCCCCGTATGCGCCACCTTGTCTTATGGGAGCCAACCCACGGAAAACGTCGTCCAGGAAGACCCCCAAGAACATTTGGGAACACCCTCAATAGAGATTTCGGGGCGGCCAACACTGCCGAGCTTACCGCCTGCATGACAAACCCATGATCACTGGGCTTCAAGGCATGCCACCTTGTCTATGGGACCCAACCCCCGAAAAACGTTGTCTAGGAAGACCCCTAAGAACATTTGTGGACACCCTCAATAGAGATGTCGGAGCGTCCAACACTTACCCCCTGCATGTCAAACCGTGAACACTGGGCTTTAAGGCGTGCAGCTCGGCTGAGGCCGCCCTAATTAGTTAGTTAGTTAGTTAGTTAGTTAATTAGCTAGCTAGCTAGCTAGTTAGTTAGTTTATTAGTTAGTTAGTTAGTTAGTTAGTTAGTTAGTTAGTTAGTTAAGTATGAGTTTCCGTTTCTGCACGGAGACTCCTCGTCTGCCATCATACAAACATTGTTAGTTTTCTGTATATTGAATATTGTTGTTTAGCTCATCAACAATGATTGATAAACATCTCTGCCGTGGTCAATTTATACATCGGAATGGTAGCCCTCATATATAAGACCAAAACTGGCACGGCAAGTAATACCGATCAACTTTTAGTGATGAATATCATACACCGCTGTTAACTCGCCGATGTAGAACAACTAGGTAACCTCGGCCAAACAGGCTTTAGATTGGTACAATATAAAAAGCTGTGGCTTAACGGTAGTTGTTGTTGCATCTCTCTCTTATCCAGTGATCATTAGTCATACTGGCATAAATATTTAAGTAACGGTTAAATCAACCCATTATTTCCCTGTAAATAATGTTGGCTATTTTAAAATTATTAACAACAGTGTCGATTCAAAATAAGTTCGAAATGTATAGCGACTATATTCAATTTGTTGCCAGATATGATAACACAACGAGGTCAGTAACAATGCTGTATGCAGCAGGAAAATCTTTGTGGTTCTTACTTCAAATTGTTTTTTTATTATGTTAATTGTCGGCCAGCGGGCACAATGTTCACTCCTGGCATTTAGCTGTTTTTATAGACAAATATTAGTAGTTGCTAGCAATGCCAGCCGTACGTTAGATGAATAAAAAAATTGAGTATTCAGCTTTTTAATTTACTGAAGAGTGTTAAGTATGGCAGACATAGCATTAGGTGTTTAGGTCGCTGGGGAAAAATTACCCATGAGATGCGCACCAAAACAAGCCTCCAAACATATAAGAAAGCTGCTCACAAAATTAACGCATTAGATTGATAAGGAAACTTTAGTTGTAGTTATTGCGAAACGAACAAAATCCAGATGCACTCGTGGCGTTAATGTAGTAAACATTTCGCTCGAAGCTGCGGAAAGACACTGTTTTGTTTATAGGTTTTATTTCACAACCAACAAACATCTGCAGTTCCCAATTCGTACATTCTTAGGTCACACTCTTTTTTTATAAGAACTTATTTTACAGGAATTTGCCCAAAATTTAAGAACATGCTAAGAATATACTCGAGGATGAGGAGAGAAACTTTTTTCAGATACAGAACAAGTTCATGGAAATTATTCATTTCTTCACTGTTATTTGTTTTTTTTTTCCTGCCAACCAACTAGCTAAATGTACGTGTTACAGCTAATGTTCATTGCGTGTAAAATCGATTGCAACTACATTCTATAACAAATGGAAATGGCTGCAGGAAATATATCTTTAGATGAACAGTGTCAGGTTTGACAGAGCAGAGGTATTTGGCGCATGCACATGCTAATATCCACTTCCAGCTAGTTTATGCTAATGTATGTATACATTACACTATGTATATTAACTGTTATATGTAAAAACATGCGAAGAACATTTGAGGCTGAAAACCGCAAAATATTTAAGAACATTCAGCTTCGACCCAAAAATAAAGGTTCTTACAAATAAAAAGAGTGAAGTAACTGGTAAAAGGCTGGTCGATTATTTGTAGCTGGCTACGTATGACTACTTGAACTTCGACCTTACTAGTACAACTAGCTTCAACTCCTAGTTGAGATTTTCAATGCACGTGTTGTTTCAATCATTGACATCTCTCTGGCAAGGCTGACAAGGAGTTTCTGCTTTCCAACACCAACAGTACATTTTAGACTTCTATCGGACCCTACCGCGAATAATAGCACTGGACTCGTCTTACGATTACTTGTTTTAAATTACTTAATTAAAGGGGTCAGAAGACGAACTTCATTTCAATTCTTCTTTAACAAACCGAACTTGTTTTG
>JAOBYE010712901.1:0-11021 GCA_025403585.1 Parazoanthus swiftii
ACTACTACTACTACTACTACTACTACTACTACTACTACTACTACTACTACTACTACTACTACTACTACTACTATACTTACAGGTTTGCCTTGGAAGGTATTCGTTCCAGAACGTCATGTAGTCCGGTCGAATCTTTGATTTTACTTCAAAGTCTGGTTTCAGCGCAAGGTATTTTTGAGTGTCTGAGTTGTACTGGGGCCATTGCAAGGAAGATTCTTCATCAGGTGTGGGATTTCTTCAAAATTAAAAAGCAATAGTTCAATTAAATGCCTTTTTAGACGTCGATTCACAAAATTCGCCAGCAAAATTTCGTCTAACACAAATTCTAAGATTTTGAAGAAATCATTTTTTTAGATTACTCATCCTTTATTAAAAGAATGAATTCATTAAAGTTTTACAGTCCATTCTGTTAGAGATTTCTTTAAAACAGGCTAAGCTTTTCACAACACTTGATAAGCATAAATCTTTGAAATGCTGATACTGCGAATGATAATGTCAATTATACTGTATGTGAGATATATGACAGTGTTTGAACCTTTTCTGACAATAGAACTAAACTGAACAACTAATACGCTTGACAGATCCTTTATTTATACACAGTCAGTATTGTACTACACAAAGGGTCTGTTTAAAATACGCCCGATATAAGCTGGATGGCCCACAAGCCCATTACTAAACACATCTTTGTTATATGGCCGAAGCAGCGTCTGATACTAACTCCATGGTAAATCATACGCCCGAACAATGCCGCTCAGTCACAGTGCAGCACTCCCTTTTTTTGGTCCAATGATTCCTTTCAACTGCCTAAGAAGGAAGTAAATCAGGGCTAGAACTTCACAAACAGATTTGCAAAGACTATTGTCGCCGGTACAGAGAAATGCTCGATAAATCAAAGAACGAGTATTTTACTTCCAGAATCGACAGCACAGATCAGAAAATGTTTTTTAAACTGACGATGACCTATTTACAGTAACATTCATGATTCTCTGCATCTCTCACTGAAGCATTCAGCCAGTATAATTCAACTCTCAAACATTTAGAAAAAGACTTAATGTACTAGCACAGCCTGTTCTACCCGCAGGTGGTGCACCTGGATGCTAAAGCTGCTTTTTCGTATCAAATAATGCCTGGGCATCATTTAAAAGAAACAACATGTTCAATTCTGTTCCTTAGAGCCCCTACCGACATCGAATTTGAAAACTTGTAGTGGTGAGCTTTCGCCTTTTACTGTGAAGTTAGTTAGTACATCCTTCTTGTCTTGTATTTTCTCTGTCGTTCTTAAAAAAGGCAGACTAGGAAACTATATAAAGACAAGATTGCTGCTGAGCAGTGCAGCTTGCAGACGTGCTTACCGTCAGAACTTTAGCACCGAAAACGGCCCTCGTTCGTGTACGAAATAACGAAATCCAACGGGTCGTTAATAAATGAGGAAGCTTTGTTGATCTACTCGACCTATACGATTGACCCTTATATTCTCATGATAAAGCTTTAAAGAGAATATAGTGTTGGAAACCTGGAGACCATAGTTGAAGTTCCGAATACAAACTATAACCACAGTTGTTCTCTCACACAGTTAAAAGTTTATTTACGGTGTTCCACAAGACCGTGTGCTTATCCCAGTGATTCGCAGTTTAACATAACATTGAATTGATCCAACAGAGGAGCTTCCTTAGTGAACTTTGACCTATGTATAGTCGATATCCATTTCTTGCTCACAATGAAATCCGAAATCGCTGACTTTATGTCACGTAATCAGTTCGTTCAGCCCTTTACCTCGCTGTCTGACAGAGATTCTAATGCCTTCTGCCGCTCAACAAACACGGCCCTTAGAAATATTGGAAGTATTCAATGAATCAACTTATCTAGAATTGAGAGATTTGTTATTTTTTTTCCTTTTCATCCAGGCTGCACTATGATAACAGTTGCATTTATTGTATGGTCTGCCATCCAACCAGTTAATTGCACAAACGCAGCGCACCCAAAACACGGCAGCCGAACCGGTGACACAGTTGAAACAAACTGATCTCTTAACTTGTGTCCTCAAGAATCTTAACTGTCTCCCGATCAGAAAGAGATTATCTTTAAGATCTTCATATTCATCTATAAAGCGCTGAATGGCCTGGCCCTAACCTATTTGTCCGAACTTTTGTCTATCCACCGTCTGACGCGTACTCTTAAATCTTCAATTAACGACCTGTGAACTGTTCCTTTTCCCAAACAGTATCTTATGCCATAGAGCATTTTGCAATGAAGCCCCGAATCTCTGGAATACCTTGTCAAACTATCTCCATTCACCTTGGTCCCTTACAACTTTCAGTTTTTTTATTTATTATTACCAATAAATTTTGAGTAAGGCTTACCTACTCATTTATAGTGAATTGTTTTTGCTACTTTTTGATAGCTAGTGTTATAAAACCCTTACATCTTATTAACAGTAGTTTTCCCACTGACATTTTGTTTTCCCTGGCAATTTGACAAGGCCTCACTCTTTTCAAGACTGGATTATATTTTTACACAGTAATTTCTTAAGCTCTTTTTTCTTAAATCAGAAACGTTAAGAACTTTTCTTAAATATACTGCTAAAATGCCAACATTTTAAAGCAATTAAAAAGAATGTTTACTGACTAATTTTTGTATAAAATGCAGTGAAACACTCACAATAGCGTGATAAAAGGCCTCATCAAGTTGTCATGAAAACAAAATGTTTAGTGGGAGAACAAGACATGATAGAGTCAAAAATTATTCTAACACAAGCTAACAAAAAAATGTACTAAACATCATGATCTGTGAGAAAGCCTTTCGGACGTTTAGGATCACAAGAAAATTGAAATCAGGTGGGAACTTCCTTAAACAGGCTTACTTTTGCGATCTAGATATCCTTGACGTTTTAAGTTAAAAAACAAATGCCTCATTTTTATGCTTAATGAGATGATCTTGAAAATAACTACAAACATTTGACTGTTTTTACAGTTCTCTTTATAAATCATTGTCTCATCCACACAAAACGCTTTAGGACTGACCCTGTCTTGGCAAAGTCTGACCACATCTTCATAATTTTCAAACTGAACTGCACTTCCGGGTCGTCATAAGTTGCATTGGGTTGCAACAAAGGAATTCCAAACACGTAGGTGACATCAGCAAAATGGTATGCGTCCAACCAGTCCGGCATTGGCCCCATTGCCCAGTCGACCTCTGGACCGTGTTCGAGCTGGATGTGTATTAGATTAAGACAAGTTAGGTCCTTTTCATAAAGAAACCGGGCATATCCCTGCCTTTGTTTATCTTGTTAAAAGGCCAGTAAAGTGAAGAGGAAATACGTGATGCATGAACATAATGGTGATACAGCTCTTAATCTCAACTGAGATTGGGGATAGTTAAACAAAGCGTTGATGTTCAAACAATTGTGTAGCAAAAAAAAGAACTTGTACTGTAGGTGGCCAACTCAGCCGCGTCTTTAAGTCAGCTAGCCTATCTCGTGGAGATGAAAGCACTATTTTAGCAGATGGTAAACATCATTTGTTTGTTATAAAGTTATGTGTTTAGCGGTTTTTCGAGTACAATCTGAAAAGGCCTGTCGCCATCAGAAGGTTTTCATATATTTTTTTAATAATATCCAAATTTTGTTTATACCAAACGCAAAATCGAATTTATCAGTTTTAATCTGGATATGCTTTCTGCACGATTGAGCAAAACGTAATCTTGAGCGCTGAGCAAAATAAGAGATACACTGCCGAATATTTTTTCTGAACTGACCTTAATACATACCTGGTAAAGATACGTTGCAGTTGCAACATTATGTTTGGAGTACGCTTGAACCGTTTTTATTGTAGGTGCTTTAAATATCGCGTCGGATATCAGATCAATCAAGTTCCTTCGATTGTAAAGAATATCTTGAGGATCTGTCCAGTTAGTGTACTGAAACAGTATTGAATCCGCGTTCTCGGCTGTTTGGTTTGGTATCCACTTCAAGCCTTTCGCTGCAAACTCAAACAGCCACCGCTCCACGCCATCGCTTACGAGAATACCTGGTAACAAAAAAAACCCACAAACATTAAACAACAACGCAATAACCAAATTACATCCTAGGATAACCTACTAATACGATACAATTATATTTTTTAACATTTATGAAAAAAATTACAGAGCAGATAAAAAATGCAAACCCAAAAAGGCCCCGCCTTCGTTGCGTAAATAAGGAAGATAGCTCGTGGAAAAGTTCAAATTGGTTTTATAGTTTTTTATATGTTTTCCTTGGTTTTACAACTACAAATACGAGAGATACTGTCATTTAGATTAACTTCAATATCGAGATGGCTGTCAGCGGTTCACTTAATGCCTGCGAAGGTGGCTTTGCACCTTCGCCGATTTTATGACTGACATGGCGGACTGATTAAAGGAAAGAAGTTTCGTGTTGTTTCTGTGCTTTTTTTGGAGATTTTCTAACCTTTTGGAAGTAAATTCAATCGATTTGCCAACCTTTGTGGAACATTTGCCTTGAGCTTTGCATCTTTTGCAATTTGAAAAGCAATTTTCATGACATTTCTTTGCTCTTACAATGCTCACATTATTACGCCATTTTCATCATTGTTTTTAATAATTCTTCTCGAACGGATGGTGTTTCCAGTATAAAGTACGTGTATTTATAAAAGGCATTGAGCTAATATTCCAAAGACAGTAATAATATACCTACATAAGCGTATCTCACTACTTTAAATCTATATACTTAACCGTACCTGGCAAAAAGAAAACAAAAAGTCCGCCGTCATCGTTGTTGAATCCTTGCAAAACGTTTCGTTGAGGAAATTGTCCGTTTTTCAGCAGATTGTCTGGTGAGTCTGAAACAGTAGAACAATTTGCTGAGTCAGAAGTAAATGGCTAAAATGGCTTAGTTTTTCAAATGTTTTGTTAGTGATTTTAGATTTAATTGAAACTCAAAAAAAAACCCGGTATGACCAAAGGTAAAGTTAACTCATACCTCACACAAAATCAATGAGACAAACATTACAGCACATACGATATTTAAAAAACATTCCCACCCGATATTGTTCTGAACGTCAATACCATCCATACGAAGAATTTGTATTCAGTTTGGTTTGTTCCTTCCAGGAATGTATCTCCTTGGTTGGATTATACAAGCGTACAAGGCAATCCCTTTTAAAGTTTATCCTACTAATTGCTAGCTAATTTTATCTTGCAAGTGAAAGGTATCCAAGCTGTAATGTTTCTGATAGTATTCGAAAATTTTCAAAAATGAATCGGATATAAACTGTACATGTGTTAGAAGCGGTTAAGGGGTTCTGTCTTATAGCAGCAGATGATACGATGATATCATTTTCAACGTGTCTCGTTAAAGTCACAGCGTTGTATATCGTGGATCTACGCACCTTTACTTTGACTAGAGGCACTTTCGTTATTACGTACATAAGATTATAAAAGTTTGTTTACCAGTCAAATAATCTCCGTCAACAACTGGAGCCCATGTCAAGTAAGTGAAATCTAGGAGGTTCATTGTCTTTGCCTGCGCCGCATAAATTTCCTCATACGTTTTGCTCATTAGACAGCTTTTCAATGACTCCATCTTACATCCAATATTTTTGGCAAACTTCCTAAAAAAGACAAACAACAAGCTCATAAGCAGCTATTCCGTAAAGGCGTGTCATCAATGAAAGAAGCAGTGTTGATCCTTAAATGGCTTTGTAAAGAGCTTTTCTTGAACTTGGGTAATTTGTTTGTGACTAGCAGTATAGTGCATTAAAATCAAAGTCACAACCTTGTAACAAAACCAAGATTGCGGGGGAGCTACCTATGACACCGTTGTTTGCGACAAAGCAAAAAGTTTAATTCTAGGGGATAGTGTTCAATTGCATCTATTCTTCTATAATAAACTGAATTTAGAAAGCAAAAAACGTAAGAACCTTTGCCTTTAATGTGGAGCTGTTGCACTTTTTATCTGGAGCATGCGCTTAACATTGCACTATACACCACTGAAGATGCATGCAGTAAAAATTTTAGTTTTTTTATGTTTTTTAAACTGTATCTATAATTTTTTTTGGTTTCCTTATCAATTTGTGGCTGTTTATAGTAAGCTGTGTTTGGGTATCTGTCAATATAAGTAAAAAATGGTAAAATTGCATATTTTAAAAAACATCTTTAAACTATGAGTTTGAAGAAAAGAGTGGTCTTATTCTTAGAGTTTATGGTACAGTTAGATACCTTGCTGTTTTCTGTGCTTGCTCAATAGGGATGAGAGAAGCTAGTGCGGTTGCCGCCCCGCTTTCAGCAATTACTTGGTGGAACAAATCCTTTGCTAGTGGCGACAGTACGTGGAGTGACACACTGAAGGCACCAGCTGATTCGCCGAACACAGTAACGGTTGTAGGATCTCCTCCAAAGCTAGAAATCAGTTCGGAACACAAATTATAGAAGAAAGCTTTTTAAAATTAACACAGCTTAACGTATGAACTTAAAGCCATAAAATCTTAAATCCTAAAACATACCTTACCATGCCATACTAAACAAAAATTTTACCATGCTGGGCTATATTAAACTACATCCGTGGTATGTTGTATTGAGTTTTACAGTCCCAAGGCTGATAAATTGTTCGTAAAGTAAACAAAGGAGAGACTATGAGGACAATTTGGAAGCCGAAGGCTGTATAAACTCAATATAACATGCCACGGAAGTAGTTTATTCATTTATGATTTAATAACAATTTTCATTCGAGACAACCCACACTCAACAGTTGGCACGCGTACATGAAGTTTCATTGATCTGCTAACGAAACCTGATTGCCCTCTGGACGACTTGATATGATACAACTGATGTTTTTGCAGTACTTTATAATGAAACTTAATCGGAAACCATTGCTTTTCCAAACATGTCAAAAAGTTAATTGGGCAACGCCGGGATAAGATGATTTATGCAATTTTTGACTCAGGAAAAGTGTTTTGAAAGTCTTGAAGCGGTCATATTTGAAATGTTGAACAATGAATAAAATTGAAATCCAACAAACCAGTTTGTTTTCCGATCAAAGTTTAATAACAATACTCAGCCACGTTTTGCAGTTGTAACTTCAAACTTCAGCAAATTTACTGTTCTTAAATATTGTCTACAAATAGATTGGAAAACCTGAATGAACTCGGTTTTCTTTCTTGTTGTGCCGTTTCGACTTTACAGTATATTCGCGCAAGACTTTCTGGCAGAGACTTGCTATAACAAAAACATTTGATTTCACAACTTGCTGCTTACCAAGTTTGCTGCTGTCGTAGCATTGTCTTCTGAAATTTCTCTTTAAGAATTTATCATAGTGATGGTTTTGACAAAGTATTTACTGTTTAGCCAGGTTTAACAATGTATCAATAGACCAATTTCGATGTATCAAAATTCAGCCTAAAACAAAAGACATCACAACGAGGCTCTGGGGAATAACCCATACAAACTCTATAATTTTTCCCCAGAGCTTCGTGTTGGTGTCTTTTGTTTTAGGCTGAATTTTAATATATCGAAATTGGTCTATTTATTTCGGTTGAAAATTTGCCGTGACCAAGCCAAGAAATGATTGGATTGGTTGGAAATAGGAAAAGCAGTTTTAAAAGTCCGGAATAGAAAAAACTTTGCAATAAACTATAGAAAAATCTACTTCTCTAGCAAAACTCTCTTCGTCAGAGATATTTGCCCGGCGAAGGATATCACGTGATCGAATCTAACCAATAAAAACGTGCGATTTGGTAATAAAAATTATTATTGAATTATGCTATACTATATTTTAAAGTAATAAAAACAATACTACGTGTTGTTTTGTTTTGTGTCGTATTTTGTTTTTTAATGCGCATGCTTCACATTGCTTTACTATGCTTTTCTATACGATACAATGTTTAAAACATCTTAACAATAGATAGCATTTTCTATACCTTTTTATATACAACTAATTTTTAATTACCTTTATTTGTTGTGCTAGTTTTTGACCTTTGGTTAACCGAATGCAAATTGGAAAATATCAGTAACTCATAAGCACCTGTGAATGTTATCCTGAACCCATTTCAGTGCTTTCAGCTGATCAAACATCCCATAATTTCCCGGCAGGTCTGTGTCCCCAGTCGCCAAATACCCAAGAGCCCCAAGGCGGTAGTTGGATGTTACAACAATGACGTCACCTTCAGAAGCCAAAACCTCTGCACCAACTTGATCCCCACTATAAGACTCATACGAGCCGCCATGAATCCAGTGCATGACGTTAAAAAGCTCGCCATCGGCTAACTGCCGATTGGGGACAAACACATTGATGAAAAGACAATCTTCTGCTATTTCCGGATGTTTAGTTCCATTGGGGTACACACCTTGCCTTTGTGGACAGTTTGGACCAAAGGAATGAGCGTAGAATGGCTCTGTCCAAGGTTGAGGTGCTTGCGGTTTTTCAAAGCGAACAGCTTTTGCGTACCGTATACCCAAGTACTCGTCAACAAGTTTTTCAGTGGGTAGCGAAACTGTCTTTCCAATCACTGGTCCAGAGGTTGTCTGTACCACATCTGTGGACCCTTCTCCTAATGCACGGTGAGGAACTGAAAAGGAAGCCGCTAAAGTCGGGCGTTAACTTGCACAACTTAAACTTTAACTTAATAAAAATGTCTCCAATGTAACTTTTTTTTGTTAAATAGACGATGAAACGAACTTTTGGAAAATCTTCGGAAATCTTTAAAAATTGTTGAAAAAGTCTTGCGAAGGGGTGGCCCGAGTATCTAGTTTTAGACCTTAAAATGATATATATGTATGTATACCAAGGGCATTTGTCACAACTAAGTTAACCAAAAACAAAAGAAACAAAAATAACTACAATCTAGACTTATTTAGGGGCTTTTTACCAGGGTTGAAGGGGGTATACATGAAGCTTGTTCTACTTGGAACTTTCTTTGCTGCAGTCTCGTTTAAGTACTTGAGAGCAAGAGAAGCTTGCTGAATCATGTTAAATGAATTCTAGATCAAGTATCCACAAACATAAATGCAACTTTACCGGCGCATTTACAAAGGGGGCAACCGTTCTCGTGTCGCACAAATCCTCTTGCGCAGACCATTCTGCATGAGGAGATCGGCTTGCATGGCTTTGGAACCAGCTTAGACTGGATCATGTGACCTGAAAAAACATTATCAGCTATAGCTTTGCACAAAAAATCAACAATAAATCTTACGATATCTTGCAAGACAATAACACAAATCAAGAGTATTTAACGTAAGAGAAGGAATCTGTGTATAGACCGTACGCATTATACGCCTCATTGGCCATGAACAAAATCTGAGTCGAGGCTGGCAGAAACACAGCAAATGTATGAAAATTCGGAAACCGACCTCGACTTGAAGTTATTGTTTTTGGCCGCTGGGGCGTGTTATGCATACGGTCTGTAGTTGTGCTTTCCATCGAAGTTGCTTGAGGTGCTATTTAAAGAAAGATAACTTATTTTTTAGGAATTCACGCAGAGAACCAACAGCCCACAGCCGAGGCCCAGCCACGGGGAAGTCACGTGATCGGGAAAACCGCGGTCATTTTGATTTTGTTGTTACCGTCCTATCATGATTGCGATCCCGCACACTTGGTAAGCGTGGGTAAAATTTTAGTACTTATAGACATTGTTAAGGTTTTCTTTACTCTATTTTTATTACTGGTTATTATTAACGCACAACAAAATGAAATGAAAATGGTAAAAGAAAAATGCCTCAATGGAAACAAAGCGGAAAGTATTGTCGATTTTGTTTTGCAGAGACTGAGGCTTTCTCGAAGCTACAAAAATTCTTGAAACTTGTTCTCGGAAGTTTAAAGAGGATTATATTTTTCAAAACAAAATGCAGACTGACTGATCGTAGACAACGACATTTATTACTTCCGTTTTTTAAAAAAAATAATAAATTAAAGTCTTCTGCAAGATTTGTGCCCAGAACTCTGAACCCGAAGTGAAGCAGTTCAGTATATAAAAGCATCACTTTCAAAACATTCTGCAAATATTTGGAATTGTCAATCTTTCGAGTGTTCGAAGTTCTTAGTGCAACTAGAAACAACTATTCACAGCTATTGTTGACAGGAAAACATAGCTGGTACTACAACAAGAGGAAGAAATGTCAGAAAAAAAAGTCGTTTGGCGATTTTCCGACATAACATGTGGACCTGAATTGAGAAGAAAATGATTGGAATTTTATGAGTACATTTGGCGACTTCAGCCTTTCCACCAATATCCCGCCGGTCCAATTCAAATGGAACACCGTTAAAACTTGTGTTTGGAATTTATCTCTGAACTACTTACAGTTACTCGAAGGATTGACATACTTCATAGAAATAAATGTATTCTCAACCGTGTTAAGCGTTGGAAAAGACGGTTCAGGGACGAATCTAGAAGTTTTGTAATTGGGGGGAGGGGAAGGGGGACAAAAGAAAATCTGTGCTCCAAAAGAGCTACTTTTTAGTCTTATTCAATGTTTGCAAAGGTGTTGACCAAGGGGGGAGGGGAGATGCCTCTTCCTCAGTAATTTGAGCTGGGTCAAATGGATTTGAAAAGATCTCCCGCACGAAACGGGAAGTTCAGTTGACGTGTTCAAAATAGGTCAGTCGTGCGTCGTTTATATAAATAGCCCCAATGTCATAAATATTGTTGAGAATAGATCCATTACCAGAGATATTTTTCGTGTACAAATGCAAAACAATATAATTTTTTTTAATAATAATAATAAATACACTAATAGTTGCAATATTTGAGAAAGTAAAAAGTGGAAAATAAGTTGAGAATATATGAAACAATCTAACTGTAGTAGCCAGAAGCCAGACAAAGACAGCTGATTTATGTTTGTTTGTTGTAAAAAGGTCAAGAGAAAGTTTAGAAAACACTAGTAAAGATTAGATGGTGCATACAGAAATTTAAGGTATCTTACATATGAACGTAGTTGTAGTAACATGTACAATTGCACTTAAGGTAATTCCCCTCTTTTGCAATGCGCAATTCTACTGCGCATCGCGTGAGCAGTATTTGCGTGTGTGGTGTGAT
>JAOBYE010712912.1:0-12151 GCA_025403585.1 Parazoanthus swiftii
AATGATTCATGTCTTCTTGTCTATCCGTACCCGAAAACTTCATCCACTCATTTCAAGTAGTTTGTATTTGAGTGACTAGTTCACAATCAACTGCTATCAAAACTAGTGTGACACAGTAAACAAGCAGTCTCTATTTATCTTTCTTCAGTTCCCTTCCGTTCGTCACAATTTGAACAATTACATAATTATTACCAATACTTGATAGTGCTTTTCTAAAGTAATAATAGAGTTTACAAACCTGTGATTTTTTCACCGTCTCTAGTAGCACTGAAATTCCTGAGAAATGCAGTCAATCAAATTGAATTGGAAAATGCATAACAATTAATTATAATACAGCGTATTGGTGTCAAATATTTCAAATTATTCAGAAGTAACAATGCAGTTTTCCAGTTAATTTAAAGTATTGAACAGTTTAGAACAATTGCAGACATGCTTATTTGGTTATCAAAATCTAACAACTGCATGAAACACTAAGATCTCATAAAGTTCTGGTACAGGCATGCTATATTTCTACTGAATTTTCGCGGTTGAAATTTGCCGTGCAGTTAAAATCGTTCTTGTAGCCATGGTTTCGTTTCTTAGTGTCTCTGTTGATGACTGGCGGCATCTCCAAGTACACCTCGGAGCCTTGCCTCTCAAACAGTTTAGGGCCATGTCTTACTTCCTCTCCCACAAACACGTCAGAGCCAAGCCTATCCCTCTCCCCCTCAAACTCTGCATCAGTGTCAACCTCTTGTACTGTTTCAAGTTCCCGGATCATTTTATCAAACATGTCCATCGTTCCTTGTGAAGGCCACGTATTGTTAGGAGGTTGTGGTAGCACACTTGGTGTTAAAGGACGAGCGTGGGCATTAAAAGTACACTTGTCATCACTTTTGTAGCCTTGAGCCTTCGTCACTGCCTTTCTGGGGATAAGCGGAGGCTTATCATCATCGTCATCATCATCATCATCAACAACTGATACTTCACGTCGTCCGGTTTCATTCGCGCAGCTTTGAATAGATGATCTTGCCGGCACCGGCGGCGCATCTTGCGTTTCGTCACTGCTATTCGCGTCAGAGACGTCCTTCTCAATGACGCTTTCATTTAGCGCTTGTGGAGGTTTCCTCGGTGAGGTAGGAGGTTTATGTTCCTCATCTTTAGTTTCAGTACTAACAGAGTGTTGAGCAGGCGATGGGTCTTTGGGACTTCGTGGCAAACTATACTCGTCATACCCAGGTCGAATCATCTTAACGTCAAATACCTTTCCTGCTTCTTTTTCAAGATCTTTCATGCTCTCGTGGGGTCTTCTGTAAAACACGAAGTCTTCGGGTGTTGCAAGTTCGTTACCCGTGGTCTCTATGCCGTTGTATCGAGTCATTGCCGGAAATCCCGGGGCAGCCGTGTATCGCGGGCTCTTATCAAACTGTTCTCTTTCCCATTCAAGCTCAGCTCGGAGGGGATTGTCAATCATCTCTGTGCGAGACTGCCGCAGCTCGCTCAAGGTTATCTGATTGTAGGGACGAGTAGGGCTCGTGTTGACAAAATCGGTCAGCGGTCCTCCAATGTGTTCAACATCCGATGGTGGACTGTCATACGGCTTAGTCGACCCTAGTGTAAAAAAAAGCAACTTTAAGCGAAAGAAAGGTTATACTACACGGACAAAAAACACACACAGCGTTTGAAAAATGTCTTCGTCTATTGGACTTTCGCAATTAGTTTGGTATACTCATGAAACCAAAGTAAAGGTTGTATTGCAAAAACCGCTTCAGTTTAAAGACAATGTGGATGCATATTTGAGTGTACCTGTTCAAACGAGAAAAATAATTCAAGCTAGGGAACTAACATTTAATGTTTGGAATTTTTGCCAAATTGACAAAATTAGAAACCAAAATAATTCCAATAATTCTTTATGTTTTCTATGTTTACTGTTCTACACAGTTCCGATCAAAGATAGCACAACACAAAACATACTGTTTAGCAGATTTACGCGTGCATTCTAGAAGGATACTTAACTGAAACAATCGTAACAAAAGACTTACTCCACTTGCGCCAAATCAGTACGATCACCACCAGTGAGAGGATTATCGTCAGCACCAGGCCCCCGCATACTAGTCCAACGTTCAAGGGTTGCTGAAGGAATTCTGAAATGAAACAAACACACGTTTATACACAACTGAGTTGATTATTTACGTGTCGTGGAACATCTGAGTAACTAGAAATCACAGTATCATTTCATTTGAACTATAAAAAGTAATCTAAAAACCTGTCTTTTTTAAGATGCCGATATTGAAAGCTCGGATAAAGCTCTTGTTTGAATCAGAGAGCAATCACAATGAAATTGACATTGCTTTGTTTTATGAAAGGAAGAAAAGTTCGTGGAGATTCGTATTCGTATTATGAACCTCAGCTTAATGAATACAGGCACATGACTTTCTGTTACCAGACTAGAAACTGTTCTTTTGGAAATGGGAAGGGAAACTAGATGCTGTTAGACCTTTGGGGCTGTAACGATTGAGGAGTACCCATCATTGTTTAGCCGGTGAGGGAAGGCGGGACAGATGCGGGACATTTTCTCACTCCTGCCAGCGTTTGACCCTTTTGATTAATAAGCGATCCAGCCGGATCGTTCGGGTCTGTCAGCTTTTAACTGTCATGGACTATATTGTAGTTAAGTTTGTCAAAGTTAGTTAAAACTGACCAAGTTTTCCTGTCCAGGGTGGATGTCTTGAACATCATATGTTGAGGCTACAAAGTGTCAAAACGTGGGAACAAGTCAAAAAAATACATCTCAGTCTGAGACTGAGGAACTTAAGGAGCGTTTATTTTTTTAAATTTTGAAAACGTAACAGAGAACGGCTGTCTAATACCGTGAGAGAACAGTAAAATTCACATTTGACTCTGTTCAATGTTCAGGCGATAGCAACGTGTTTGAGTACACATATGGACTGAGGTAGGTCTTTACGTCGGGAACAACCTTTGAATATAGACTCAAATCCCAAAAAAATCGAGAACATTTTTAAGATTAATATTTAAAGTCAGAGATCCTGAAAGACGTTAAAAACTTTTAGGCTCAGCCCAAAACATGGACGTTCTTATGTTCTTATAAAAAAAGTGTACTGATAGGTGCTTTAAGAAGTATATTCACAGACTATTTTGCTGAGGTAGGACCAACCAAGGCGATACGCACCTACACACGGCTGAATGTTACACTGTTTCCATTCAATATTTTCCGTGGATGACGAGGAACAGTTCATACGCCCGGCCTCACAGAGCCGAGAGCGTCGCATCACTCCTCCCCCACATGATGACGAACACTCACTCCATCCCGAATACTGCATGGTTCGAACGCTTTCGTCCACATCTTTATTCGTTACCGCAGTTAATTAGAAATAAAATGTAGTTATACTCAAACGTTGGTACACTTAGCTTTCATATATATGGCAATACTTATTTTGACTTTCATCATGATGTTACTCAATAGCATATTTGTATCGACGAGAAAATTCTATAACTCAAAATGTCCACAAAACTATCTTCCTTTATTTCTGGGGTTCGTACAAAATATGGCAAATGCAACTTAGTAAACAAGGGCCCGTCCGCCAGGAGATTTATTGACTTAGATAAAAACAAGTAAATCAACTTATATCTTTCAAAAATGAATAAAAAACCACGATTGATTATCATTAACAGGGACTTAGTTTTAGTTAAAATTATCTTCTTCCACATATTAACCAAGATTTTTTTTAAATTAATCAAGGTAGACGAATATAACAATAGAATAAATTATAATGATAAATATAATAGTAATTGTTATTAGAAGAAGAAGAAGAAGAAGAAGAAGAAGAATGATATTAAACGTTTTGAGGGCATCCAACCAGGCCAGATGCTCTAACATGCCATTTCAAAAAAATAATTTGCAATAATGTCCCTAACTATAATCGTAAACACTTAATATGATTCTACTACAAATATATACACTCAAGAGCTTTAATGCATTTTGTATATATATGTATCAACTTTTAGTAATCCACACACACGCGCGCGCGCGCGCGCTGCACATACATGCAGATAGAGACACAGACAGACAGACAAAGACACATAAAAAAATGCGCACTTATGCGCGGAAGTTTACAAGACAAAACTAGAACAATAAGCTTTAACAGAAATAACACTGGATATCTACATGCAACCAACCTGGACAATCTTGATTGATGCAGAACCTCCAGTAAACACTTTCTCCAAGATGGGAGCAATTTTTACCGCCATGTGCTGGGGCAGGACTTGTGCACGTGCGTGTTCTGTTCTGATGCCCATCTAATTTTCTGCAGGCCCCAGTACACCTGGACCAGTTCGACCATTGAGAGTAACCGCCATGCACTGCGAAAGTTTAATCGGAAATGAACTTATAAACCGACATACAACACCAACCGTGATACAATAACGGGAAATGAGAAAGAATTTTGCTAAAACACGCATGAGTTAATCCTTGGCTATTACGTGTTCGTATGTTTTCCGTATTAGGATTAGCCACAACATAACACATCAAACCTTACTTTATTTCGTTTCATTAAAAATGACTAGGATGAAATGTACTAAGATTAACATTAAACTTAGAAATTAAAATTCTCGGATTTCTTAAAAACCTGTTTCATGTTAAATTTTGGTACTTAGCACTGATAAGAATGGATTCTCTCAAGGAACTGTAACTAAATGTACTTGGGGGAACCATGTAGTTGTGTACTAAGCTGCTTGTGAAGATCTAATTCCATCGTAATTTTAGCAAAAATTATATTTTTAAATTTCAACTCATGTTAACTGTGAGGTAGTCCAGTTATAAATACATTTTTTTAATGTTGATTGGATGACGTCATCATTAGCAGTTTATGCATAAGCACCGTTTTGCAAAAGGAGAACACGAGAAATCCACATGGAGTTTGTGGCCAATTTTCCGGCTCAAAAGCAGCAAAAATTATCAAAACACCAGACGATGTAAAAAAGCCGTTTGCCAAGAGTCATTCTCCCAATCCATGGGGCCAATATCTGTTTACTTCTGTGGCCCAATACATCCCCCGCCACCCTAACCCCCCCCCCCCAATTCATACCGTTCCCGCCACAAACCAATGACTAGCGCATTGTTATCTATTGTTGGGTTTAAGACACAATCCCTAACCTGGGCAAGGCCTCGTGTTGCACGGTCTACTCCTTATCTTTGGACCAAGAGAGTCGCAGTTTTTCCCGCCATATTTTGGTTCAGGTCTCGTGCACGTGCGCGTTCTGTTCCTGCGCCCGCCTCCACACGTGACAGAACAACGAGACCAGCCGGTCCACCTGCTATATCCACCTTCCACTGCAATGGGTCAGCGATCATTAGAAGATAAAGCTACTATAATAGAATGGACAAACACAAACCGATGACAGCAATCGTCCTGTTTCATAATAACGCCTCGTAGTGTACAATAGAACAAACACTTTCAAATTCTAAACTAGTTTCGTTTCGACGAAAATTTCCCCCCAAAACCCCACCCCATAAACTTCGAGTCTAGCTACGGCCCTGTCTGTCGTCTGTCATTTTAGTGACAAACAAACCAGCTCTATCGTCTGTTGTTGTGGTGACACACAAGGGAGCTGTGTCGTCTGTTATTTTGATGACACACAAACCAGCTCTATCGTCTCTTGTTGTGGTGATACACAAAGAAGCTGTGTCGTCTGTTATTGTGATGACTCACAAGGAAACTCTGTCGCTTGTTAATGTAGTGACTCACAAAGCAACTCTGTCGTCTCTGGCCGTAAATAGCGTCAGGCAGGGAGGGCAAATTCCCCCTTTCCCCTTACTTTTTAGCCTGTCGTCTGTTATTGTGATGTCTCACAAAGCAACTCTGTCATCTCAGGGTCGTAGCATGCGCACGCGTTGGAAAAGGGAGGGCAAATGTCTCCCCACCCCCTCCCCCCCCCACTGGTTTGGAGTCTAGCTACGGCCCTGGCACAATGCAACAGCAAAACGTATTTTGAAAGTGCTTTAGATATAATTATTAAAAAACCTGGTAAAGTACATGTTTCATTTAAGTTCCAAAAATGTTAAAATGAAGAGTTCGGCAGAGGGTTTGAAAATTTCAACGACATAGTGAAATAGGCCGATTTTTGCTGTGTTTAAACATAACTCTATGACAAAGGTCACCAAGAACCCTTTAGCTATACAATCCAGTTATAACCGTAGACACGTGATAATTGCTTTTACCAGGTTTTTCAATAATTATATCTACAGCACTTTCAAAATACGTATTTAGCTATATAATCCAGTTATAGCAGTAGTCACGTGACAATCGCTACTGTTAATGCAGACTTGAAAGAGTATAACCCTTGTAAGGTAACGAGCTTTCGCCGTCTACACATAACCACAAACTAGTTATTATCCATTGTACATAATGCTACAACACCTATTGTTTTTAAAAACAGACTTTGCCCAGTCGCGCGTTAGCCGCGCTGTAACCTGTCTGAGTGGTGTAATTACCACTACAACTCAGCTGTTATCTGTTAAGCACTGAGTGCGACCACCTGACAGTAAAGTAAAATTTTGTTTCCTAACCACTGTAACTCTAGTTCTGATATCACTAGTTCTGACATCGGCAAAAATGTTCAATTCATGGGCTATGGGAAATGCTATTCGGTCTGAGTTTAGGGAGGAACTATTCAAAAAGGCGATTATGTAGAAATATAATCAAAGACATTGCAAAACAGAACCAAAATTGTATAAACTTAAAGATGAAAATTAAAAACAGACAGCAGCTTAAATAGTTTCTTAAAGCGTAGACATATTTAAGCCGTTTACTTGCAACAACTTTCGTAGACTATAAGAATATCACGTCTCTCATACTCTATAGCTCATGTTCAGCTGGTGAAACAACACAACAATGGGATCACCAGTCTAACCTACTTGTTTTCGACAAGTGCTCCGCGTTTTTTCCCTCAGGTGTCCTGTACGAACATGATCGGACGAACGGTTTCTCAAGTGTTCAACTCTAGGCAAAGGCGGGGATTGAACTCGAGATTTGGAGTTGCTAGCAGTCAGAGATCTAACCGTGTGAGCTAGCTTCTAGTACTGTCACTCTTATCCCCAGCAGACGAAATGAAAATATTGATTGGGTTAAATTTCACATTCCACTTTCCTGAACCCGACATCTGTGTTCTGTTATACAGTTTTACCTTCAGTGATTATATTTCGATCTCGTCACAGCGCAAGAATACGAGTAAGACTTATTGACATTTGTCATTTATATATCTCCTGCACTTGCCAACAGTTTATTGAGACCCTATCGCCAACTTGGGCAAACATGACATACGCTCCCGCACTGCTGTAATACCGTGGGCTCAAACTTGCCGGGAACAAATCCGGCCTGACACAGATCCGATTAGTTTCGCTGCCTGCACTGAATTATTATTACTATTACTATTACTATTACTATTACTATTACTATTACTATTACTATTACTATTACTATTACTATTACTATTACTGTTACTGTTACTGTTACTATTACTATTTTTATTACTATCATTAATTAAAATACATTTATGCAGTGTTGGTGGTTATTTTTATCATTGGTTTGAATTTATATAGCACTTAAAAACACACGAGAGAGTGAACACACTGCTTAAGTCAAACAAACCTGGACATTTCTTGTTAATGCAAACCCTCATTTCCTTTTCGCGTCCCAGCCTATCACAGTTGTTTCCGCCGTATCTAGGTGCGGGGTTTTCGCATGCCCGGGTTCTTTTCTGTGTACCTTCCCCACATGGCGCCGAACACAGAGACCAGTCTGACCACGGGGAATACCGACCGTGCACTGAAATATTAAATGCATATTTAATTCTGACTTTCATGTTCGGGATGGCCCTTTTGAGCTTAAGGTGGCTCGAAACAGTTTTCGTTGCTACTGAACTTTATGAAAGGCTTACTCATTTGTACAAGTAGATTACGCCTACTTGTTGATAGATGATGTTACTACAACCTTTAAACTTATCAACTTTTGCTCTCCCACAGATGCCTGTGTTACCATGGCAACTTGACGAGGCCTTGAAATACCTTATTTTTAGCATTAGATTGCGTTTTACACAAACACTAGTCGGTGAACTTCCTTTTTTATTTCATCAAAATTAATTGTACACCAAATAGCACATTTAAGGACATTTTCAAAAAATTCTGTCAAGAGGTTTTGGCGCCACCTTAATATTTAAAAAAATTAAGGTGGCGTTAAAACTTCTTGACAGAAATTTTTGAAAATTGCCATAAATGTGCGCTTTGATGTAAAATTAATTTTAATGAAATAAAAGAAGTTCATTGACTAATTTTTGTGTAAAATGCAATCAAATGCTAAAAATAGGGTGTGTTTGAGGCCCTACCAAATTTCCATGGAAACAGAATTTCCTGTGGTAGTACAAGGATTGATAAGCTAAAACGTTGCTGTAACACCAGCTAACAAAAACTAGTAAGAACCCATCATGATGTTTCGGAAAGTCTTTCAAAAAGTTCAGTGGTGCGGCAAAATGGAAAACGGGTTGGAGCCACCTTACGTATACCAAGCGTTTTTCCCATGCCTTTTGTATGGTGTGAACGTGCAGGGACGTGGGTCTACACCGCAACAAACTTAAGTCAGTAAATCTGGGCAGCCAGCGGTAATCAAGATTTCAAGTGGTTTTTAGAATGGAAAGCGAAGTTGTTGAACGTGACGACCAATAAATGGAAGAGGAACTATCGACCCTTGCTAAAGAAGTTAATTTCTTACTGATAAAACTGGCGATGTTCCAAGAAAATGGTCCAGGTCTCGGTTGATGTGCGTCTTTCAAGACGTACTTGAGAAGTCAGGAGAGCATTCGAGAAGTTAGAGAAGCGCCCGTTCAAACGCTTCTCTTGTACTCTCCCCACTTTTCTGCGTGCATCTAAAACTCGATATACGCATGCTAAGCATGGATCATTTCTTACGTAGAACGCCCATTAGTCAGGAAACTTAATTTGTGCAAGAAACAATTTGTTCTTCTTCGCAATGAAATGATACTTGTCAAATCTACTTTTGCTTTCCTATTTTATGGAAGCTTAAAGGAAATCAAGAAGTCACTTAACAGTGATCAACGCACAATTTGTTGCAGATGGAGTCTTTAAATGTTGACAAAATGTTAAACATTTTCATTGTTATCTGCATTCTTTAGTGGGGAGGTAGCAAATGACTGCAGACTATTAGATGTACCCATTTTCATTATTGTCATAAATATGTATATTATTCCTGTGGGACGGGGGGGTGAGGTTCCATTTCACGATGTTTTTTGAATGCATCAAATTTACTTTCCTTTTGTGTAAAAACGGACTGTAATTCGTTTTTGACAAGTAAGCTGTTCGTGTATCAAGTCTTAGGATTTAGCATACAAGAGCCACCCAATGGATTGCTAATAAACCATAACTATTATTATTATTATTATTATTATTATTATTATTATTATTATTATTATTATTATTATTATTATTATTATTAAATTATTATTACTGTTTAAAGTATACTTACGGAGTGATCCAACCGACTAACAATCTTCTTCACAGGCTTTCATAGGTCCAGACATCACATTTGCAGTCAAACCCTACTTCCGAGGCCCATTTTGTGCCGATGATGTACGGCAGGGGCTGATAGTGGATTTTATACATCACATACTCAATACAGCCAAGGTGAGGGGTTCATTCTGTGAGACGTGGCGGGGAGGGGGGGAGAGGGGGGTAGGCGCCTTAACAAGAGAAATTATACGATGTTGAGCATAATAATTTATGATGGATATCAACGGTGTTCGTAACCAAAGTTTGCATATGAATAAAACATCTGTTCAGCAATTGAAGAGTGTGAGAGCTTAGCGCAGTTGGTAAGATCTCCGAGGTCCCGGGTTCCGGCAATCCCCGGCCTGGTCGTGGGTTCAACTTTGGGCGACCTTCTTTCTCCACACCGTCCGTGGACAGGCATGTTAAGCCGTTGGTCTAGTGTCCTGGAATGTTATCTCAGGGGACTTAAAAGAACCCACACACTTCTCGAAAAGAGTCTAGGGTAATCCCGGTGCTGTGGTGAGCGCCACAAGGGAGATTACACCTTATGGATGTAAGTGTGTTACCCTCAACGAATAAAATGTCTTTACTTCACTTTACTTTAAAGATCTTTACCGTGCCGGCTTTTTTCGTCTTCAGGATTTCTGCGACACTGGAAGGGAGAAGGGAGGTACCTCGCCACCAGCGCTGATTCTACTGCTGTCAAGACTCTGCCTGGACTTCCAGGAGTCCACAATATCCTACATTGTAAGTACTTTGCACCAGCAACCACTTTCTCCAGAAATTTGTCGCAGTTTCTTGATGGTTTGACCATTTTGGTTTCACTTTCGCTTTTGAATTGATATTTTAATTTTTTTTCGACCAAAAAATTATGAGACTGACCTTTCTTAGTGCCCAAACCCGTAACTTATTACATTTTTCTTGCTTTTTGCAATTTTTTTTTGACGTGTCGTTTAAGCCAAGACTCGAGTGGGATCTAGCACGAACTCGCGGGATTCCCGCTCCAAATACCAACTCACTAAGCCGTGCTTGCCTTGAAATTAAAACTGACTTTGACATGAACGAAGTAAGTAAATTAAAGATCTCTCGTTTGCTCCTGCAGCTAAGTTTGACTGACGAACAGTTCCCAGTGGATGAGGAAATGAAGCGAGGCTGTGTGAAGACTTCCGTCTCTGAACTGGCTGACGAGGCTAGACAAGCCGCTCAGGTCGGTAGTTAAGAAATAGTCCATGAATATAGCGTGCATCTATCGAGTTATGGATGCACGCGGGAAGTTGGGAGAGCACGAGCGAAGCGTTTGAGTAGCACGAGACGATTTTTTTGTCATGTTTTCATAGACATAAATCCTAAAAGTAGTACATTTATACTGCGCTTTTTTCCATATGAATATGCTCAAAGGCACATTACAATGTTCAGTTTACCCCCAGTGGACCGAAAGCATATATAGGCGCCTCTGGCAGCCGCTTTAATGCGGTCCACGTTTGCTGGTACTCATTTTACCGACCTCAGAAGGATGGAAAGCTAAGTGAACTTTAGCGGGAAAGAAGGTCAACCAAATGTTCAACCTTAGACCAGGCCGGGGATTAAACCCGGGACTTTAAGGTTGGGAGGCAGAGATCTCACTAATGCGCCAGCCCTTCCGCTAACACAGCACATAAGCTAATGGTTTAACCCAAAAAGTAGATGGTTCATCTTTTAATTTTTTACTTTTCTAGAGCCTCCTGAATCACTACGTAAGAATCCAAGGACTAACAATATCTCAGGTTGGTAGAATCTAAACGCTGAAGAGACAATTCCAAGGAATTCCAAGCGTGAGACTGGAAGGAACAAGTTTGCACCAGTGTCCTTTGCATTTCCCTTGGTTATTGAATTTCTTATGAATGTGTAATGTTTGTTTTCATTGGTAGAACCAGGCTTTAATGCTGTGGCCACTCTAGTGCCTGAACCGCGCAAAAAGCGTACTTGCTAATGAGGGTTTGTTTGCATAAATTTATTATGGACATAAGTATACAAACAATTGCTAATAAGCAAGCAAGGTTCAAGAGCGATTCTAGCACTAAAGTGATCGCACACTTGTGAAATAAGCGAAGCCACAAGCATAAGGAATCTAAATATCAAAGGAAAAGATAAAGAAATACCAAGTGTACGAGGAGATGGAACAAGCTCACATCAGTGTTCTATTGTCTTTTTCTTTGTTATTTTGTGTAAAAAATGGAATGGTAAACCTGGAGGTTCAGAGTTTGCAACGTTTCCCCTGTGTTTTACTTCACGCAGATGATACGAAAGAGCGTAGAGACTCGTGATTGGCTGAACACGATCGAGCCGCGTAACGTTCGCGCGGTAATGAAGCGACTCGTTGAAGACGTGACAGCCACTGATACTCAAGTGGGGCAGTTGTACGAGGAGGGAGTGAGAAAGGCGCACAGTTCAGGTTTGTTACTCTACAATATAGTGTGGTTTGTCACGATACGGTAGGATATGAACCAGTGCTGTACAGCCACTGATACTTAAGTGGGAACAGTTGTACGAGGAGGGAGTGAGAAAGGCGCACAGTTCAGGTTTGTTACTCTACAATATAGTGTGGTTTGTCACGAT